>SSNS01000028.1:2336409-2338909 GCA_006937985.1 Aphyosemion australe | reverse complement strand
GAGACCACGACATGTTCTGCTTCAGATTTACAAACACGTCTGAAAACACGTTCACAGTAAAAGGTTTCTGGTTGAATGAAGCAGAAATAAAACCAGAAATACTCACAGAGGAGGAAGAAGCAGAACGAAGCGTGATGGACGACCATGTTGAAGCTCTGATGGTTTCCTGCTTCTCTAAAAACAAAACTTTCTTCTTCTTATCTCACTTCTCTAAACTAAGAACTTCCTGTTTTACACACGTTACACACACTGGCTAAGTAGAAAGTCTCCACCTGGATTTAACTAAGAAAACAGGTAGGAGCCTCTTATGGGTGATTATCTTTAAGCTGGTAACAAGTTATTTGTGCAGCGGTCAGACTCTACCATCATCAATGCAAGATCTTGGTGGAACATTAATGCAACACTGGATAGAAATAAATCTGGTGACGTTGCAGAAGCTGATCGAAACAATAAAAACAAATGTTTGATGTAATCAAAGCTAAGCTAGCTTCAGCCCATCAGCTGCAGCTGGGATCACGTGACCTGTATGAACAGATGAGCTCGTCGGTGTTAAATGTTGGAGACGTTTTATTTTGTAGAGATGAACTCTGATTAAAGATCAACATGAATCGTGTTTCAGGAGCTTATTATTGAGTTTTCTGCCTCTTGAAGCAAAAATACTTCTCATCTGGACGTATCGCCATGGCAACTGATGCTATCACAGGAACTCATCCTGACCAACCATGATGGTTTCAACAAAGACGGCCCTTCGTTCACTCGTCTTACATGGTTCTGATGTGATCTGAGGTCTGCAGCGACTCTCACCTGTTCTTCAGGTAACTCATCTGGAACCTTAAAGAGGTAGAAGGAGAACAGACCTGTCTGGTTTAAATGATCACCTACTGAAGCCATGGTGAGATCACATGAAACAAGGAGCCAGAATTCAAACAAAAACAACTTTATTTTTCTGGACTGGATCCATAACATCACATCATCACAGCAGCAGCTCCAGTGATGAAGACCACACCTTCCTCCCTCCAGCTCCACCAGAGGTACGATCCCTCCAACGAGCCAGGTGCAAGCTCCTCCCCCTACCTCTGTCCTGGGATCCACCCTAACCCTGCATCAGCAACAGAATCATTCATAATCAGCATCAGTTATAAAAGTTATAAGAAACGTCATCGGTAGAATAATCTGGTTTTCTCTCATTAATCCTTCAACACAGATTAGACTGAAGCTCTGAATCCAGCTCTCATGAGAGTGAGGCGTAGATCTGGTCCTGGTCCCTGGTGGACGGACTCAGGTTCTGGTAGTCGGAGCGCTGAGAGGTGAGATGAATGTCTGCAGCTTCCTGAATTACAAACGTTTAGTGAGTTCAGGACACAAACGCAGCTTAGAGACAAACGTTTAGTCTGCTGAGAGGGGTCACACTTCAGAATAAAATAAGACATTTATACAGAAGTGTTGCAGAAATCTGATCTGAGACAAAAAACATGAATTAAATTTGGTTTAATAAAATAAATGATTTTATATCAAATAGAAAAAATCACCTCAGCGTTCAGGACGTCTGTTCCTGTGGTCCTCAGCTCTGTTTCCATATCAGAGACACAAGCTGGAGCATCAGTGCTTCTAAGCTTGACATAAATGAAACTATTTCTATTTTCTAAATAATCAGAGGTTTTGTTGTTGTGGCACCTGTTCTGGATCTCCTCCTGCAGGAAACCAGCAGAGCTGATGCTACCAGGACCAGCGTGGCGGTCAGGACCAGACGAACAATCAGAGGAACACCTGCAGAGTTCAGACAAGCTGGTAACACTGACACCTGCTGGTGGGTCACGAACAGGTGTGTATGTGTGTGTGTGTGTGTGTGTGTGTGTGTGTGTGTGTTTGTGCGTGTGTGATTGTATGTGTGTGTGTTTGTGCGTGTGTGTGTGTGTTTGTGCGTGTGTGATTGTGTGTGTGTGTGTGTGTGTATGTGTGTGTGTGTGTGTGTGTGTGTGTGTGTGTGGGTGTGTGTGTGTGCGCGTGTGTGATTGTGCGTGTGTGTGTGTGTGTGTGTGTGTGTGTGTGTGTGTGCGTGTGTGTGTGTGTGTGTGATTGTGTGTGCGTATGTGTGTGTGTGTGATTGTGTGTGTGTGTGTGTGTGGGTGTGTGTGTGTGCGCGTGTGTGTGTGTGTGTGTGTGTGTTTGTGTGTGTGTGTGTGTGTGTGTGTGCGTGTGTGTGTGTGTGTGTGTGTGTGTGTGTGTGTGTGTGTGTGTGTGTGTGTGTGTGTGTGTGTGTATGTGTGTGTGTGTGATTGTGTGTGTGTTGTGTGTGTGTGTGGTTGTGGTGTGCGTGTGCGTGGTGTGTGTGTGTGTGTGTGTGTGTGTGTGTGTGTGTGTGTGTGTGTGTGTGTGTGTGTGTGTGTGTGTGTGTGTGTGTGTGTGTGTGTGTGTGTGTGTGTGTGTGTGTGTGTGTGTGTATGTGTGTGTGTGTGTGTGTGTGTGTGTGTGTGTGTGTGTGTGTGTGTGTGTGTGTGTG
>SSNS01000028.1:2328280-2336390 GCA_006937985.1 Aphyosemion australe | reverse complement strand
TTGGCTGGGAGGGGTGGGTGGGTACTGAGGGTTATGTGGGGTTATTTTAATCTGTACTGCACTTGGAGCTGCTTTCAAAGTATGAAAAGTGCATTATAAATAAAATTTGATTGATTGAGAAACGTCGTCGTGCACACAAACAGGAGAGTGTTTTTTAAGGTGGAATTGTTTCACTCTGATCATAACACGCCTGTGAAGACACGTTAAACAGGAAGAAGTCTCCACGCAGCACTCACAGTGCTCCTGTCTACCTCCAGATGTTCTGCCGTCCTGCTGAGGGAGCCGCTGGTCCGTGGGTTCAGAGGAAACAGAAGATCTGAAACCTCCTGAGATGGAGCTGAAACTCTGAGTGGTCGTTGGTGACGAGGTTGATGGTTCAGCTGCTGCTAGAGGTGAGGTGATGGTTAGAGTCACCAGAGAAAAGAACTAACAACAGAAAAAATGTGTTTTTAATGTCCGACTCAATAAAGGAGATAATAAGTGGAAAACTCACCGTCTCTGACAGCAACAGTGAAGTCTCTGTGTAAATCTCTCCTAAAGGTTCTTTTCAGACGACATCTGTAGCGTCCAGAGTCGGACCGGGTCAGCTGCTCGATGGAAACAACCAGCAGCCGTGTTGAAGTTCTACCTTCTACATATCCAACGCTGTATCTGCCTGTTTGACCTTTGACCCCATCCGTCTGAACCAGGATCTGGTCTCCTTCACATTCTCCTCTGCAGAACAACCTTGTCCTTCCAGAGCCGCTGAAGGAACAAGCCACGGTGAGAGAGCTGTTGGTTTCTTTATAGAGCTGACGATGACCCTTGGTTCCATCCAGCAGAGCTGTGGGGTTAGGAGAAAACATGATGAAACGTTTCACTGGGATCCGCCCAGTTCTACCAGTATTCATGAACCACCTCAGAGGAGAAGCTGCTCTTCAACCTTCTGCCTGGAGGAAGGAGGGAGAACAGCTCATGCTCTAGATATTTAGGACCTTCTCAAGATCAATTGTGGCTTCACTTTTCAGCAGCAGAAAACGTCCTGCAGCATCTAAAGAGTTTATTTTATGTATTAAATGATCAGTAAATCTTTATAGGTGTGACACATAAAAGGTTCTGGTACGTTTGGACCTGATGGGTGGGTTCCTTTAGCTTCTTGGTCTGTGAGTAAATGTTATCCATCATGAGCAGGAGGGTTAGGGTACGTATGAATGAAACATTATCAGAAACTCACCGTCTACGACCACGAGTCTGAACTCCTGG
This sequence comes from Aphyosemion australe, assembly GCA_006937985.1. NCBI lineage: Eukaryota > Metazoa > Chordata > Actinopteri > Cyprinodontiformes > Nothobranchiidae > Aphyosemion > Aphyosemion australe. Next base: position 2,335,148 of record SSNS01000028.1, on the reverse strand, counting down.
TATGAAGCTGAAGATGGAGAACCACCCAGCCCACATGCGTAGAGTCCAGAGTCTGACTGGGTCAGGTCTGAGATGCTCACATGGAGATTAAACAAGAGTTGAGAAGGTTTATAATCAGTTCTGTATCGTCCACGTTGTTCTGTCTCCTGATGCGTTCTAATGAGAACGTTCTCTCCTTCACAGTTGTCTCTGCAGAACATCCTCCATGCTCCAGGTGTCAGGAAGGAGCAGACGAAGGTCACGGTTTCTCCTGGTTCTTTATAAATATGTGTCACCTGTGCTCTAGAGCTGCTTCTGACCTGCAGACCTGCAGAAAAGATTCAGATTCCTGTCAGACACCTCAGCGCGTTCAGAATGACACGCGTCAGGACGTTCAAGCAAGTTACATTTTGTCACAGAATCTGATGTTTGCAGAAAGTGGTATAACACCGGTTCACGACACACACACAGTAGACACACAGCTCTGAAGAGAGAGGGCCGGCCGCAGTCCAGGTCAAAACTTGCAGAACCCAAACCAAACCACTCTTAATCGCTCAGAGGCTGCGGTCCAGCCAATAGCAGGCGCGGAGCAAACAGAACGGGACGGTCCATTAAACGCAGCAGCCTGGCTCTGGCATCACTTCCTGTTCAGCTGCTCCAAGCCGGGGAAGCACAGGGGGGCAGAGAGCAGTCTGATGGATGGATCAGGATCCAATCATGAAGAACGGGACGCTCAAAAAGACTGGATGGTGTTTTTCCAGGATTACGATTCAGAGGCGATTAACAATCTTCATTCATGTGACTGAACATTTAATTTATTGGTCAGGATGTCAAACAATATGGCAGAAATGCTTCAGAAAAGATCTGGCACTCCATCTTCAATCATAATATTCAACCGACTCCATCTGGAGAAGTGGACCAGAGAGACTTTAAGATGAAGCAGACCTACTAACTTCACATGCTGGTTCCAACCTGAGCAGGTCTGGACTGAAGCTAGGAAAACAGGATCTCAGAGGTCCTCTCGGCCTTCTGCTGGTTCTCAGGAGGAACCTCGTTATCGGACCAAACTCTATTCTCAGGTTTTAAATTCCGATCTGACTGAAGCTTCTTCTTCTGCTGCTTCAGGCTGAGAGACCATGTCTACGGTCCTTCAGTAGAATGAAACAGTTCCTGTTTAAAAACACGTCTGCAAATGTATGAACTTATTCTGGAACATCAATATGAGGTCAAAATGCTCACAGAAGATGACGAAGAAGACGAGTGTCTGCTGGACGCTCATGATGAAGCTCTGATGGTTTCCTGCTGAATGTTTCGACCCAAACACCTCCTTCCTCCCTCAGTCGGTCAGACGAAGCTTCGTTTGTCTAATTTAACATCAAAAATGAGCAGGAATCCAAAAATGAAGCTCCTGTTTCTGTTCAGGTTCTTCCAGAGAAACCCGGACCACATCAGGGATGGGGAAGTTCCAACAAAACCACTTGGAGCCACTTCTGTGTGAAACATCTGGTTAAAGGAAGTGGGTTTAAAAGTTGAACCAGTTTGATCATGTGTGGTATCACCAGTCCCAGGAAACCTGCAGATAGATAAAAACATCTAGTTTATGGAAACATGTTCAGGTGTTGGTGGATCAGCTGATTCGGTGTTTTAATAGCAGCTTCTGGCTTTTCAGCCTCTGGAGTCAAATGAGTCGGTTGTGATTTACAACTTGTTTGAAGTGTTTGGAAAAGGCCGCAGATATCCGAACAAACACCGAGCATCTGAAAGGCAAATGTTTGAACTTAAACGTTTTGCATGTCTGAACCAAGAGTCAGACGCTGAAATCTGCAGATGAAGAAGAAGAACCAAAGATGGAGAAGGTCCTGCTGTACGTGGTTGGAGCGTCAGGTGAGACGGTCATCATGATAATCGTTTTGTTTCCATCAGGAGGTGTTTGAGACGTTCCTCTGTGTCCCCGCAGCTCTGTGCTCCGTCTCCTCCATCAGGTACCGTCAGTACCACTTTATCTACGACCAGAAGAACTGGACCGACGCTCAGACCTACTGCAGACAGACGTACACGGACCTGGTGACGGTGAACAGCTCGTCGGTCACGTCCACCCTCATCTCCACAGCAAACTTCTCACAACTGGGAGTCAACGCAGACGTAAAAACTTCTCTTCTTTAGCGAGTTTCTGTCATTTGTTTGTGTTTTATACGTTGGTTTAAAACTACGACTACATTTCTAACTTCTCCTCATTTACTCTAGATTATTAGTTCTTATGTAAATTATTCATCTACATTAACCTCCTAAATCTAAACGTCTTCGTATGAGAAACTGGCTTCTTTAATAAAAACCTGCCGTCTTTATTCAGTGGTAGTTTTATTATTATAAGTTCCCACGTGTTTATTTATGAGGTCCCACTAATCACAGATGTTTCTCTCTAAAACAAATGTTTGTCTTTTAAATTTTTACCCTGAGGCTCCTCACAGCTCTGATTAATCTGTTGTTTTTTCAGTATTTTAAATGTATTTACATCTATTTATAAAGGTTTCTGGCACCTGGAGGCGTGGACGTGACATAAAACAACAGAATGATGCAAAGCTCTGACTCCAACAGGTCGTCTGTGATTGGTTCGCGAGGTTTTTATTCCTGAACGCCCCCTAGTGGCTGATCACACTAGGCCCCACCCCCTAGAGGATGGTCACACTAGGCCCCACCCCCTAGAGGATGGTCACACTAGGCCCCACCTCCTCCATATTACAGAATAGAAAAACACCCTGAATGAAAAATAAAAACACACCTGAGGTATTTTTCCAGGTGTTAGCTCCTGTTGACTCACCTCTCTAGGTAATACTGGACTGTAACTGGTACCAGTAAAAAATGGTAAAATAAATGACCTGTATAGCGTCTTCTTAGGGTTCTACAACCCCCCAAGTCGCTTCACAACACAATCAGTCATCCACCCATTCACACGCTGGTGGTGATGAGCTACATCGTAGCTACAGCTGCCCTGGGGGGCCTGCCGTACACTGGCGCCACCGGTCCCTCCGACCACCACCAGCAGGTAAGGCGGGTTAAGTGTTTTGCCCAAGGACACAACGACAGCGACAGACTGAGCGGGACGCGAATCCGATTGCAAGGCGGCCACTTAACTCCTCTGCCACCATCGCCCAGTAGCTGCAGCATCCCAAAATTCAGTGACGAGGAGTCAGATTTGGTATTTTAACAGTGAAATCCTGAGCCTGAGGTCCTGAGGCTAAACAAACACAGATCAGCTGCTTGTTGTTGTTTTCCAGGCCTGGATCGGTTTGTTTGATGACATTAACAGCTGGAGGTGGTCCTTCTCAAACTCAACTTTCTACCAAGGATACGGGACCGGCTTCAGGAACTGGGCCTCTGGACAGCCGGACAACGGCAACCCTGGAGAGACCTGTGTGGAGATGCTGAGTGATGGAACCTGGAACGATCTGCCCTGCTACTCGCTGCGTGGATCCATCTGTGCTTCTGTCAGCGGTGAACAAACTCTGGAACGTCTTCATACAAATGAAAATTAACCGAATGGGTTTAAGAACAAATAAACAAAGCAGCGCAACACAAATCAGGTGTTTTACATCTTTAACTGATTAAATAAAACAAATCAGAGGCGGGGTTCATTTAGAAACTCAGCCTCTGGCACATTTTATTATCTTGCTTTAGTCATTAGAGAAACTGGATTTTTCTATTTAAATGTTATTTTTATTTATGTAAAGAAAACTTTAACTAGTAAACTGGCCCTCACAGCCTGTAGCTCCTCCACCAGGGGGCAGCAGCCGTGTACAGGACTGCATGGAGCAGGTTTCTGATGAAGGGACTAGTCCTGATGCTCCATCTGGAGGATTTAAGGACAGAAGTTTGGTGACGAGGAAGTTAGGACTATACCTGCCTCATTCCTGAATATAATTTAGTTTAAAACTCTAACATGAAGGTGATTGATTGATTGATTGATTGATTGATTGATTGATTGATTGATTGATTGATTGATTGATTGATTGATTGATTGATTGGTTGATTGATTGATTGATTGATTGATTGATTGATTGGTTGATTGATCTTGGAACTTTTATTTTGACAGTCTGGATCCATAATAATAATTTTTGCATTAATTGTAAAACATTTTGTAAACAGGTATCTGGGACACTAACAGCCTGTTTTTGGTTTGTTTTCAGGGCAAAGTGCATCTTTCACCTACATCCCCTACGCTTGGTCCTGGACTCAGGCTCAGAGCTACTGCAGAACCTACTACACGGACCTGGCCAGCGCCAGAGACATCACAGAGGATAACAAGATCGCCACTGGGGTTCCTTCTGGAGGATCTTACTGGATCGGCTTCTTCAGAGATCACTGGAAGTGGTCGGATGGAGGTCTGTTCAGTTACACCACCTGGGCCTACGGCCAGCCGGACGGATCCAAGGACACCTGTGGCGCAGCGGAATTTGGAAACTCTGGATTGTGGCGAGGCTGGCCGTGTAACGAGATGAAGGCTTTTATTTGTTACATTGGTGAGTGTGTGTGTGTGTGTGTGTGTGTGTGTGTGTGTGTGTGTGTGTGTGTGTGTGTGTGTGTGTGTGTGTGTGTGTGTGTGTGTGTGTGTGTGTGTGCGTGTGTGATTGTGTGTGTGTTTGTGTGTGTGTGCGCGTGTGTGATTGTGTGTGTGTGTGTGTGTGTGTGTGTGTGTGTGTGTGTGTGTGTGTGTGTGTGTGTGTGTGTGTCTGATCTCCTGTACCTGACTCAGCGTTTTGTTTTAAAGACCCGATCCCGTTTACGAGGCAGGAGGTCAGGATCCAGCTGCTGAAAACTTCCTCCGTGGACCTGAATGATGCTGCTGTTCTGCAAAGCCTGCTGATGGGGGTGAGTCCAGTCCAGGACCGTCTCTGTTCAGCTTTTGAGTTTGGTTCTGGTTAAACTTCCTGCTTGATTTTGTTAACTAATTAAAAAAGTTTCAATTACATCCCTAAAGTTGGAGTCTGGATTTCTGACTGAATCGGTCTTGGAATGATCTCCAGAAATAAAAAAAAGTATAAATGACAACAAATTAAATAAAAAAACAATGAAAACAGACGTTACAGATTCTTTTGGTTGAATTTTATCCAAAATGCGTTTGAACACAGAAGGAATGCAGGTTTTTCCTTCCAACAGAGGTGTTTCTGTTGAGAGCAGAGAGGGACTGAAGGTTTCTGACCTCCAGGATGATGTTTCCTGTTTCAGCTCAAACAGAAGCTGAAGGACCAGGGAGTGAAATCAGACGTGAACCTGAGCTGGACGAAGCAGCCGAGTGGTCGGATCTTCTATAAGGAGAGCGGAAACAACCAAAACTAACAAGATGGAAGGACGTTGTCTCAGTGATGAACTTTGGGATTCTTTTGTGTGAATCTGAGTTTTCAGAAGAGATTTTAGCTGATTTATATAACAGTAGTTAAATAAATATAATGTGATTTATTCAAATCTATTTACATCCTTAGAGGGTGAATAAATGTATTTGTGTTTTAGAAGGAGCCAGCAGACATGGCTGTCCAAATAAAGAGGTTAAAGGTCACAAAGTTGTTGTTTTTATAAAAACAGGGTTTTATCACATTAAAATCATGTGGCCTGGTTTTTATTTTATTTTGAAAATAGATGTCAAAAAGTGATCAGTTTGTAAAGATTTTTATTTACTGAGAATAAAACTTGTAGCTTTAAACTCGTCTTTTAAAAGATCAATTTTACAAGATCAAACATTTGCTTAATTTAAAGCCAGTTCAGCTATTTGATTGTTTAAACAACGGATTTTGGTTCGGTGCACAGCTGAAACCAGAAAATCAAAATCACAGATTTTTTTTTTCTTTCTAATTTTAATATTATAATTAACTTTATCTTGGTCTACCTTGTTTCAAAAGTGTTTAGTAGAGATATGTTCCCCTTCAAAAACTGTTTCCATCTGGCTAAACTAGCCCTCAGCTAAAAGGGGTATATTCTAGAGTAGAAGAATCTCAATATTTATTATTAACCTGCTCCAGTGGCCTAGCGGTTTGAATGTCCACCCCGGGACTGGGAGATCGCGGTCGGGTCATACACTCAGCACTAAGGGGTTGGATTGGGGGGTTAAACCACCAAATAGTTCCCGAGCGCGGCCACAGCTGCAGCTCACGGCTCCCCACCATGGGGATGGGTCACATGCGGAGATGTAATTTCACCAGTGTGTGATGATGACTTGGGACTTTAACTAATTAGGTCAGCTGTGTTATCAGACAAAAGTCTGATTTTATTTTCCTATTACACACAGGATATAATTCTCTGCTACACTGGAAAACAAATAGATCCAATATTTACTTTATAACATTAAAGCGGAAGTAGTTTCCATACGGTAACCTACTTGAGCATAACACCTCCAGCTGCTACTCAAGGGTCTGGTGGGAACAAGAGAACTGGACTCTGCTCCGGTATTTCAATGTCCTTAATCATGCCAGAACGGTGTCATTATCGCTAATTTTTTACTCTAAGTTAATCAAATGAAAAAAATAAAAAGCACTTTTGCAATTGACCTTTCGCCGAGCCCCGCCCCCCTTAGTTACTGTTGCCAACTCCGACAATAAGTGGATCAAATACTGCAGCTCCGCAGGTTTCCGTGATGGAAAGAAGTAGACAGATGCGTGTCAGCGACATTTTTTGGAGCAAATCGTCCTCAATATGATCCCAATATAGAGGCAAAAGGGTTACAGTATGCAGTGGAGGGATACATTAGTGTCGGCTCTGCTGAGCGAAGCGTAGCAGGGAACAAGGATTTTGGAGTTTGGGAGAAGGTCCGGCGTCCGGGGACGCGTGGATCCGAGGAGCGGTGGCGGCGATGCGGTGTCCCTGTGAGCTGTCAGATGTCAGATGATCTGAGCTGCAGGCA
>SSNS01000028.1:2313280-2323280 GCA_006937985.1 Aphyosemion australe | reverse complement strand
TGTGTGTGTGTGTGTGTGTGTGTGTGTGTGTGTGTGTGTGTGTGTGTGCGCGCGTGTGTTCAAGGCTCTGAGGTGGCCGTGGTGAAGGAGTGGTATGATATTATGGGCTTCTCTCTCAAACATGAACAAACAATAATAATGATAATAATAATAACAATAATGATAATAATAATAATAACAGGCCGATCTCCAACCTCCCTTTTACCTGGAAACGTCGGGATCGGTCTGTACTAGACTGGTTCCGCTCGTATCTCCATGGAAGACGGTTTTGTGTTAAATTGGGGGACGCATTTTCCTCCTGGGAAGATCTTCGCTGGGGGGTCCCACAGGGCTCGATTCTTGGCCCACTTCTTTTTGCCATTTATTTGCTGCCCCTTGGCTCAATCATTCGCGAACACGGCCTTGCGTTCCACCTATATGCTGATGATTGCCAGATCTACACCTCGTTTCGTCAGGGGAATGGTTTTGCTATCATGTCCCTTGTGTCCTGTCTCAACGAGGTGAAGTCTTGGCTAGCGGCTAACTATTTGCATGTGAATGAGGGTAAAACAGAGCTCATTATTTTTAATCCAAACAGCAGGCTTGCTGCGGGTTCAGTAGTTGATCCGGGCCCTCTCTCTCCCTTTTTGAAGCAAGTTGTCACTAGATGCTCACGTCAATTCCGTTATCCAATCGTGTTCTAGGTTAGATTACTGCAACTCTCTCTCTCTATGCTGGGCTTGGTCAGTCAACACTTCATCGCCTCCTGTGCAGAACAGCGCCGCCAGGTTTCTGACTGGCACCAGGAAACGGGACCACATCAGTCCAGTGTTGGCCTTCCTACACTGGCTTCCAGTCTTTTATCGGGCGCGTTTTAAGCTTTTGGTATTTGTTTTTCATTTCTTTCAGGGAGGCGCCCCTCCTTATTTAGCGGTGCTCTTGACAAAGCATGTGCCATCACGCTCTCTGCGCTCCTCTGATCAGGGCCTGCTTGTGGTCCCTCGCACTAGGCAATTAGGCTGTCTACATCTCTGCCAGTTTTTAAGAGTAGGCTGAAAACCCTTTTTTTTGTCTAGCGTTTCCAGAAAACGCATGGTCTGCCTGTTTTTATGCTTTTATGTATTTTTTTCTATTGTTCAATGTTTTAATATTTCATTTTATCATGATTTTATGTTGTTCTCAGCGCCTTGGCCTCCTGTAACGGGTGTGGAAGGCGCTATACAAATAAAGGTTGATTGATTGAATAACAATAATAATAATAATAATGATAATAATAATAACAATAATAATAATAATGATAATAATAATAATGATAATAACAATAATAATATTAATAATAATGATAATAATAATAACGATAATAATAATCGATAATATAAATAATAATAATTACAATATTAATGATAATAATAATAATGATAATAATAATAACAATAATAATCATAATGATAATAATAATAATGATGATAATGATAATAATAATGATGATGATGATGATAATAATAATAATAATAATAATAATAATAATAACAATAATAATAATGATAATGATAATAATAAGGATGATGATGATAATGATGATGATTATAATAATGATAATAATAATATTAATAATGATAATAATAATAATAACGATAATAATAATCATAATAATGATAATAATAATAGTAATAATAATAATGATGATGATGATAATAATAATAACGATGATGATGATAATGATAATAATAATAATAATGATAATAATAATATTAGTAATAATGATGATGATGATAATAATAATAATGATGATGATGATGATGATAATAATAACGATGATAATGATAATAATAATAATAACAACGATGATGATATGTTTCAGTTCCTGCTAGGGTTGAAGCTAACACAGATGTTTAGCTGTAGGTAATAATCTAACAGATCTCAGTCACTCAGACGTTCTCCTTTGGACATGTATGGTGATGTTCTGGTCCTTTGAAGAATTAACGAGCCCTAAATGAACGGTCCTTCTCTCTGATTGGTGGACTGTTTGTGCGTTCCAGTTTACAGAAGGAAGTCGCTGCCCTCCGGAGCTGAGCGAGACGTGACGTTCGGCTGCAAACGTAAGGACCATCTGGTGAGGAGAGTGATGCTACCACAGGAAATCGTAGACCATTTTGAGGACCGGAACGACTTCCTGTATTACCGACGCGTCTGCTTCAACCAGCAGCTGGAGTCTTCAACGCAGGTGTCAGACGTCCTGGTAAGAAACAGAGTAGCACTGATGGTAAATCACAGTACAGGATGACCTCATCACCCTGCTAAAGGTCCAAGGTACTGGTTCTGTTTCCTGCTCTATCTCTACCTGATGGAGAGAAGAACCGGTTAGCTGCTTCTGGCTTTACAGACAAGGTGACACGTTAAATTACCTACGAGTCTCATCTTCATGCGTTTCAGACTATAGTGGAGCGTTTCCATAGAAACACGTTCAAACCCGCCAATGAAGACGTTGCCGAGCGTGAGTTCCTGGTGTCCCTTAACAGGATTGAGCTGACCTTTCACCTCATGGATCAGCACTTTATCCCCTCAAAGATGAGCTTCAGAATCCCACAAGCCAATGAGAAGTTCAGACCAGATCACGTGTCCATCTTCCAGGTCAGAACACACGACGACACACAGCTGGTCCTTCATCTTCTAACTAACCTCAGGTCTTTGTGTTCCTGCTGGTTGTGTTCAGGTAGATGAGTCTGTGAAGCCTCTGAAGAGCGTGGCCCTGTTCAGGATGCTGAGCGACCTGCTAGAAGAACTCAAGCAGCTCTTTGACTTTGTGGAGGATTTGCTGTCAGAGGTGAAAGTGTCCCTGTTCAAAGGAGCTAACTCTGACAGGAAATGGGATTTTAGCTCCAGTCAGGACCAGAATCTTGAGTCTTTGCTGGTTTTTCCTGAGTTTAACGTGTTTGATATGTTAGCAGGTGTCAGAGATCATCGCCTTCATAGAGCAGAGGCAGGAGGAGGCGGAGCTTAGCCCAGAGGAGCCGGACAGACAGACAGAACAACCGCTACCGTCCACAGACAGAAAAAACCCGGACGTCCTGCAGCAGAACCCAGAGGAGCTGCAGATGATTCAAAACATCTGATCCAGTCAGTTTACACCATGACACACCTGGTCAGGTAAAAACACGCCTTTAAATGATGTTTCCAGTGGTGTTTAGCTTACAATGCATGATGGGTATTGGTCCATTTTAATGCCTTTGATGTGAAACAGGAGCTTTTACTCCAGAAAGTCAGAAACCCTGGTTAACTCCGTCTGAGAGGTGAAACTTCCAGAACCACCGATTCTGATTCTGATCAGTCAGTTGGACTGGAAAGCCATCCTCAACAGAGCCCAGATAACCTGATTCATCATGATTCATCCTTACGTTGCTGCAGTAAATCTCTATTCAAGTTGATGAAGAGGACATTTATCTGCACTTTATTCATGGAGGAAGACTTTCCCATTGTTTTAGACATTTTTTATTTCCAAATATTCATACAAAACAAGCCTTTTTATTCAAGAAATATTCTAGGATCATGCTTTACTATTTATTTGATTTAGATGATTACAGCCTTGAAATGAAGTCCTCTCAACATTTAAATTAGCTAAAATCAGTGTGCCCCCCCCCCCCATGTAGGACGGGTTTTATATTTTTTTGTTTTTCAGACTTGATGTCAGATGCAACCAAGGCCAAAGACAGAACACCGCCCCTCCCCAAACAGCTGATCATCTGTCATCTACGTTTCGATTTTTGTTTCGCTGGAACAAAAAGACATTTTATGTTTTTGTCCCATTGATGATTTCTGCAGTTCAGACTGGAACTGGCTCCAGGTGGAGGTGATTGTTAAAAATAAGATTTAGACAGCCGCCTCACTGAGATGAGATTTAAGCCAACACTCAGAAACCAGGTGAGAGGAAGTAGGTCCTGGTCCAGATCTGTGATGGAGTTAGTCCAACTGGTTAAGATTCTGTTCATAAACATCCTAAACGTTAAATGAATTCATAATAATAATAATGAATTCTATTTGTAATGCACTTTATATTTTAGCAATCTCAAAGTGCTACAAGGTTTATAAAATGTACTTAACAAAAGTCTTCCCTGAAAAGATAAGTCTTAAGATTCCGTTTAAAAGCAGTTTGTGGGGCTCTCAGGTGGACGGGTAAGGCCTCCCACGGCCTCGGAGCAGCAGATGAAAATGCTGCGGAGTTTGGTTCTGGGGATTTGAAGTGTATTTGTTGTTGCAGACCGGAGAATGCGATTTGTCGGGAAGGTGAGGAGTTCCTTTAAATAGGAGGGAGCATGACCGTGAATGCACTGGTAAGAAAGTAGAGAAACTTTCTATTTGATTCTGAGTGAAACTGGGAGCCAAGGAAGATCTTTCAGAATGGGGGTGATGTGTTCATAATTAGATTAAAAAATCTCTGAAAAATGACTGAGCTAAAAAGGATTTTTGAAACCCTGTCAAAGTAAAAATAGATATTTCAAAAGAAAACCCCTGAGGGGCTTTGGGAAAGGAAAATGTAAACTTTCTATATAATTTAAATATAAATATATATAAAATCTCATTAAATATAAAAATCATTATGCGATTAGCTGCTGCTGTAGACGCTGTGTTTTTTGTTGTGTTTGTGGTTTGAGAGCAGAAACAGCTGTTCTCAGTAGATGTTTTCACTTTAGAACAGCTGTAGTCTGTCCTCGCGCATGCGCTGTACAGTCCTCAGAGTATATGAAGCAGCTTAGAAGCTCCAGAGGTAAACAAGCTTCCATATTTCTCCTTTACATGTCTGAAATCAGCCTTTACGCAGAGGAGATGCTTTTATGAAGGTTTCTCCTCCCAGGAGGGACCACTTTCTAGCCTGACGCGTGTCCGCACTCGCAGCCTTCATTGTGACTTTTAGACTGAGCTCGTTCAGTTAGCACAGTTAGCTCACTCAATGGAGATTCAACTCTGTCAACTGCACAAGCTTAACGACAAGCCACGAATATTTAACTTAAGCGGAAAGTGGAGTGGTCGTGTGACTGTAAATTAGACTTCCTCTTAAACTGTGTCGATGCTTTCTGCTGTTTAAAGCTAACTCTGTCCAACCAGCGCAGCTAGCATTAGCATCTTAGCTGCTGTCAAATAGCCGAGGGGCGGGGCTTGATTTGTGACTGACAGATGCATGCGCCAATCAGCGTTTCTTACTGACTAAACTGTGGAATCTTCAAACACACTCAAGCTGAATATTTTGTTTTCTCAGAGAAGTTTATTGACTTTTGTGTTTCAACAAACGAATAAAAATGTTTGCAAACCAAACTAAAACTTTATCTTTGGCTGTATGGAGCCAGAAATGATGGGGGCGGGTTCTAGGTGAGCCAACACCGCTCCCTGCTGGAGAGACTTAAGTACTACAAGTACAGATTAATAATAGCAGTCTCACCAATTTATATGAATCATTTTAATAATATGACGGTTTTGTTTTTTAACACGTTCTAATGTCATAGCAGTGTACATCCTGTGGTCAGAATACTGGCTTTAATAATGCGTCCACAAAATATTGTTGTAATGAATTATAGTATTCTAATGAATGTTTATTATCAGAGTAATTTAACAGTAGACTTTCTTTGTGGGCAGATGAAGACTCCGCCTGACAGGTCGGGAATTACCTTTGAGGTCGGAGCTCAGCTGGAAGCTCGGGATCGTCACAAGAACTGGTCTGGACCTCACACAGAAATCACTTCAGTCGATAAACATCAGCACATTTATATAGAACGATTCTTCATTTTTCACATGTTGTTATGAAAGTTAAAACAGTGAAATGCTGAAATGGAGCAAAATGGTGCAAAAAAAAATTCACACAGCTGTGTAAAGGTCAGAAAGTACTGGTGGATGACCTTTGACCCCCACAGGCAGCTCTGCATCAGAAACCATCATGTGACACTGAGTCATCTCTCCTCAGGAGAACTTTGAACAAGACCTCCTCTCAGTTGGACAGAGAGACAGGCGACATCTGTTGTTGATTATTTTTGTCTGAAGCTCCTGGAAACTGAATGTTTGTTTTCCTCTCAGGTACCCAGCCACCATTGAGAAGATCGACTATGACAAAGAGCGAGTCCTGATCCACTACCGTCAGTGGAGCCGCCGCCATGACGAGTGGTTTCACTGGACCTCGCCGTACCTCCGTCCTCTGGAGCGAGTCAGCCTAAGGAGGCAGGGCCGGAACCCGTCGCAGTCCCAGCCGGTACTTCCTTCGTCTTCCTCTGTACCTGATGTCTCCAAACCCCTGAACTCAGGTGTCTCGTCTTCCTGTCTCAGACGTTTGTTTCAGGTATGAAGGTTCTGGCCTGTTGGACCGACTGTCGCTTCTACCCGGCCAAGATCCTCCGAGTCAACAAGGACGGTGAGTCTGTCGGGTTCCATCCTGTAGAACAGCGATTCCCAAAGTGTGGAGCTGCCGCTAAGGGGTGCGCGAGATAAAAAGCGTAATGGCGGTGATTACACAAAAAAACATTACACATAAAACAACGCCGCCAATTTGCCACAAAGTCGAGGCGGCATCTGGGAGCCTAAGGTCATTTATAAGAGCTCAGACCTTGGCGGTAATGTTGTATGGGGCGGTCTCGGCACTGTCGCGGACTTCCATGTATCTTGGACATAACTTGCTTTTTATTGCGATCAAAACCGCGCTCATTAAGTTTTTATTTTCACAAGCAGGTGTGTCCTCATGTGAGCTGCAGATCTAACGGAGAGAAGCTCCTGCACCGCATCGCTCCAGTTTATCATCTCAAACTTATGCCCGTGTTTACTTTCATTTTCAATACAGCTCCTGTCTGGAGCTCGGCATTAATTCATCTTATAAAAAGGGCACAGTGTCCCCCCCACACACACACACAATACAGGTGTGTATATTAGGGTTGGGCATACCGCGCAATCATGGAAAATATGCAGCTACGGATGCGTTCTAAAGTATGACTTTAACGGCGTTATACCTGCTGATCACCTGTCGCAGCTACTGCAGCCCGCAGAGACCCTGAGTGCAGCAGCGCGTCTCCCGCGGCCGCTTCCCCTCTCACTGTGCAGACGTGCAGCGGCAAAAATCAAACCTGTGTGCCGAACTAAATTAACTTGTTTAAAAGTGAATTAAAACTGCATCCTGCAATGAAAAATACTGCGTGGAGGAAGCTCGTTAAAACGCGTCATCACCGTGGATTTAATACGAGTTTTGAAGAACAAACTCCAGGCGGAGGAGGTGAGTTTTATGGCTCACTGCAGAAATAAAAACACACGGAGAATCAACATCAAACGCAGCTAGTCTCCACGTCCACCCACTAGGAGCCGATGTGGCTAATAAATAAATAAATAAATAAATGATAATAAATCTCAACACCCAAAGTTGTGAGATTATTTCTTTTCTGCACTATTTAGTCTGTTGAGAGTTTTAATTATTAAAATCTGTTATATGGTCACTGACAGCAGCTACATTTAAGTTTCACTATAATCCAGTGGTTCTCAATTAGTGGGGCGCGCCCCCCAAGGGGGGCGTGGAGGAGGAGCAGTGGGGGCGCGGCGCACCGCACCTGACCCCCCCAACCCCTCCCCCCACCCCGCTAGGAGCTTCCCCAACGGAGAATATAAAACAGATTCCACAATACATGCAGGAACTGATTTGTGAACACAGAAAAAGTCCAAACATGGATTTTATTTAATGGAGCAGTGCAAATGTTCCATGGAAGAGAAATTTAGATTTTTCTTACTTTTTGTTTCATTTATATTTTTGTTTGGTAGAGTGACGTATAACAGCCCTATTGAACATGGTCATGTTAAAAGATGCCTCATCTTTGTTTCCCTGAGCTGCCCTGCACCACTGTTTGATTTTATTTAAATAAAATGTTTTTTCTGAACAAAACTTCCTTTCTTTCTTATATGAGAAATGGAAAGAATCATTTGTTCGCAGCCAGAGGCAGCATGATCTATTTTCGTTTATTTTTAAAATAATAATAAATATTCAATAAAACCGTTAAATATCCATTCTTTTTTCATTAATATTTATCCCACACAAGCTGACCAGAGTTCCCCAGTAACATATAAACAACACAATTAAACGATTTCACTTTAATTAACACCTGCTGCCGCCCGAACGCACATTGTGCTCCGCGTGAACTGGTCACCTGCCTGTGCGCAAATGTCACGTGAGGAGCGCTGAAGAGAAGCGCTGCCAGAGGGATTCAGAGGTCTGTCTGGACATCCTGTCAAGTTCTGGAATTAAAATACAAGAACTTTCTGTCTTTTATTTGTGTCTGACGCGCTCTGCTGCTGCGCTCCATCACGCGTGCTTCTGCGACTTTACCTCACTGGCGCAGCAGCGAGCGCAGCGCACTCTGCTATGTTTCACAGATCTCTTTGATCTGCTTAAATCGTGAAAAATGAAGCCAGGCAGCAGTTTTTCTGGAGGATTGAGAGGAGATGCAGCTAAAATACAGACAGGACAGGAAAATGGTTGCATAAAAAAATAAAACAAAGTGAAATGGAAAATGCAGGTAGATTTATCCCACTACACGTTTGTAACTTTATAAAGCAATAACTTATAAGCATGTAATATTTATTTATTTGATACAATTCTAGTCACCCTCAAAACGTAGTCCCACACCCAGGGCTGTTTCTAGGCACCCCCCCCCCCCCACCCTAGGGGGGGCTTCACCAAAAGTAATTGAGAACCACTGCTATAATCAGTCCTGGACACGATCATCCTGAGAGTTTAGCTGAAAACAGCTGCTGGACTTTTCTGGTGATCTTGAAGACATTTAGCCTCTCATCCTGGTGATGAACTGGTTTGAGTTTCCTGTTTTACTTTTGTTAAAACGTTTGATTAAATAATAATAATAATAATAATGATATAATAATAATAATAATGATGATAATAATAATAATAATGATGATATAATAATAATAATAATGATATAATAATAATATGATGATAATAATAATAATGATGATGATAATAATAATAATAATGATGATGATAATAATAATAATAATGATGATGATAATAATAATAATAATGATGATAATAATAATAATGATGATAATAATAATAATGATGATGATAATAATAATAATAATAATGATGATGATAATAATAATAATGATGATGATAATAATAATAATAATAATGATGATAATAATAATAATGATGATAATAATAAAAATGATGATGATAATAATAATAATAATAATGATGATGATAATAATAATAATGATGATGATAATAATAATAAATAATAATAATAATAATGATGATGATGATAATAATAATAATGATGATGATAATAATAATAATAATAATGATGATGATAATAATAATAATGATGATAATAATAATAATGATGATGATAATAATAATAATAATAATAATGATGATAATAATATAATAATGATAATGATAATAATGATGATGATAATAATAATAATGATGATGATAATAATAATAAATTAATGATGATGATAATAATAATAATGATGATGATAATAATAATAATAATAATAATAATAATAATAATAATAATAATATGATGGATAGGGTATTTCACGCTGACACAAATCCTTTAAAAGCTGAGATCTGAGCTGACCTGTGGTTTCTGTCTCAGACTCCTACACCGTTCGGTTCTACGACGGCGTGGGTGCTCCGATTGGTCACCTTCTCATCACAACTCTGCCATTTTTAAATGAGGTTTTGTGTTTCAGAAGTCGAAATCTGAGAGGAACGTGGGAAGTGAAGGATGGGAGGAAGGAGAGAGTGAGGAAGAGGAGGAAGAAGAGGAGGTGGCCAGTGAGGCAGGAGAAGAGGAGGAGGGGGAGAAGAAGAGAGAAGAGGAGGAGGAGCATCCACCAGCGAAGAAGAAAGCAGAAAGCAGTAAATCCCGTGACCTCTGACCCTGCAGGTTGTAAACGATGATTCGTTTTCACGTGTTTGAAACTAAAATTCTCTTTCAGGCAGATTTGATGGAGCTGAGAAACAACCAATCATAGCTGA
>SSNS01000028.1:2237151-2309383 GCA_006937985.1 Aphyosemion australe | reverse complement strand
CAGCGTCCGTCACCCTCCTAAACAAACGCGGTAGGAGGAGTCAGGACAGACTCAGATTTTCAGGTTTAGTTTTTAGACTTTAAACCAGATTTCCTTTGAGGCGATGAGAATAACAAACAGAACCTTTCTTCTGTTTCAGTGTTGGAGTCTTGGTTGGACCACTCTGGTGAGCTGGAGCCTCCGGACCCTTTGTCCCGCCTCCCACAGCTCAAACAGCGAATCAGACGCCTGCTGGGCGACCTGTGTATCGTGCGCCGCCTGGCGATCTGCCGCTGACTCCTGAAACGAGATCAAACACTGAGAACTCGACGCTGTCGGAGGAGTTTCTGATCAGTCGGGACAGCGGCGCCTCCTCCTCTAACCCAAACCGCTTCCAGCAGGACTCCGTGACCGTCGATCGGCTGCTTCTGTCTGAGCGCTGAAGCAGCAGGATGATTGACGGCTCGGTGAACTGAACAGTGTCATTTATTTTCCTATCAACCGTAGCAGGTTAATGCACCTACAGGAGTTGGATACACAAGTTTAGTTAAAACGTTAAAAAAGAGATTTTTATAAGTCAGACGGACTTTGTGATTGCACTAACGTTAGGCTGAACCCATTTCTAATTTCTATAAGAAACAGAAAAGTTCATTTAGAGCAGAAAACGTTTCCCTCACATCAGTGTTTGTAGAAACCACCAGCAGGACAGGGTTTCCTCCAGAACTTCTGGTTTTACTCTTTTAGTGGGAAACATAGAAGATGTCCAGGTAGGGAGGGAGCTGATGCTGAGGCTGCTGGGTTCTTATCTCACATAGGAGCTCCGTTCGTGCTTCAGGTGGTCTTTTATTCATCAGGCTTCTTCTTAAGAATAAAAGAGGTCAAATATCCAAAAAACACCAGTTTACTTCAACAACCGCTCTGTGTGCCACCAAACAATGAGCCAGGTGAAGATCAGGTGTCCACCTGGCTTTTATTCCAAAGAAGAAGCCGCGTGTGTAAATAAGACTCGATTCAGGACTAAAACCGATCAGATCAGAAATGTTGTAGACCTGCAACGCGCCTGGTCGCCAGCAGGTGGCAACATGTGGAAACATCAAATCAGTAAATGTGAAGAGAAAGATTCTGATGATAAATTTTATTATTTAATGTTTTGGCCGAGTCTTCCCAGGCATCTGGAGCCTCTCGTTATTTCCGTGAGTCAAGAGATGTGAGACAAACATAACAAACACATTGTGACTGAACCCAGAAGAAAATTTAGTCCAAATAAAACACGAGTGTCATATGTCCCAGTTTAGCCTGAATCCAACTCAGATGTTCATTTTTTTCACGTATCAGCGTCGGCTCGGTGAGGTCCTGGCTTAAGGGAGTCTTACGGGTCAGGTTTGCTTTTATTTCTTCCCTGCAGCACTTAAAAGCTTCCAGTTTGCTCGAGTCCTGATTTCATGATGTAGTTCAGGTTTCATCTTTTTATTTCACTTATTTTTAAAAAGTTTAAAAGTCAGTTTCAACATTTTTCACCACACAGAACTCACTAACTTCCGTTTAAACAGGAGGGCTGTTGGCGTCTGGTTCTGAGTCCAGTTCTGGTTCCTGTTCCATGAGCAACACGAGCAGCTTTAACATGTACATATGTCTATCTGAATGTTTTTATGCTTGTATAAGAAACTAACTGTAAAAAGATTTATTTTGATAGAGACGTCGGTTTGGAGCTATGATGGACTGTTGCCGTGGCAACGGGAAGCGGTGACATGCTTGACTTTTCTTCACAGTGTAACACCGGAAAGAAAGTTTTGAAATGTTTAATTTTCACGCTGGACCACGGTCCGAACACCGAGGGTCAGAACGGACCCACGGATCCCGTTTTATTTTCCCGTTGTTTAAACTGCCGGAAGTTGTTGTGGAGAATAAAACCATCAGATTTGAGCCGCAGTGTTTGTGTTTTTACCTGAAGAACCCAGACTCATGATTTAAACCTGTTATTTGATCTGTTCTGGTGTGTGTGTGTGCGTGTGTGTGTGCGCGCGCGCACCGTGTCCAGTCACAACACCGTTTTGTTTGGGTCCAGATGGTCCTGCTGGGAGTTTACTGGGACGTTTCCCACTGGTTCTGATGTGTTCCGGCCCGCTGAGCAGTGACCCAGATAAACACTGGCCTGTAGGTGCAGTCGGCCCGCCGCTCACACAGGAAAGCAGCACAGAAACAAACTCAAACTAAATATTTTTACCACTGATAAAAACAAAATCAGCACCTCAGAATTAAAACCACCTCAGATATTTGACCGAGTATCAGAAATCTAAAAGTATATTCAGCTCTGACATCAAGCCGGGTCACATGTTGTTGAAATGTAGTTATGTACAGGACCGGCACGTCTGCGTGGTAGGAATTATGAACTGTTGGAGACAAATGTGATTCAGAGTGTTCATGTTTCTTGTTGACGTGCTGTGTCGAAAATTTCATTCTAAAAAACCTGAATCCTAAATTCATTTCTAAAGTTTTCATTCAATATTTCAAAGTTCTGACTAAAAACATTCATTCTTAAAAATTCTGAGTAGTTTGTGGCAGAAAATCACAAAACTGTCGGGAGGACCAGCTCACGTCGTAGTAAAACTTAGCAAGCAGCTCGGCCTACTTCTGCTGTCTTTACAGGAGCCGCCATGTTGTCTCGTTGGAACCAGAGTCTGAATACTCATACCTACCTACCCGTACACAATCATTCAGCTTTTATTGTGAAGGGGCGGTGCTTAAGCAGCACTAAGCAGTTTTTTTTACTTTAACCAATTCCTTTAAAAGTGGGGTTCAGTGATTGTGTTGGTAGTAACTTTACCACCTTCACATGGAACAGCCCTCTGCTGACCAGAAACAGCACTTCAGACTTAGCTACTTTGGAACCAGCCACTAGGGGGCCCTTCTTGTAATTCAGTTACAATGTCCTCCCATCTCCCCCTCCCGCGGGTGGTCCCATATAGCTCGGGTCCTCTACCAGAGGCCTGGGAGCTTGAGGGTTCTTCAGTATCTTAGCTGATCCTAGAGTTGCTCTTTTCTGGACTGACATGTCTGATGTGTTTCCTGAGATCTGCTTTAGCCACTCCTCCAGTTTGGGGGTCACTGCCCCGATGACCACGGGGACCACCGGCGTCTTCACTCTCCAGGCTTTCTCAAGTTCTTCTTTGAGGCCCTGGTCCTTTTTCCTGATGTTGCATCACTTGGTGTTTCCACGTCAACCACAACGGCTGTCCTCTTTTGTTTGTCCACCACCACAATGTCCGGTTGGTTCACCATCACCATTTTGTTGGTCTGGATCTGAAAGTCCCACATGATCTTGGCTCGCTCGTTCTCTACCACCTGAGGGGGTGTTTCCCACTTTGACCTTGGGTCTTCCAGTCCATACTCTGCACAGATGTTCCAGTACACCATGCCAGCCACTTGGTTGTGGCGTTCCATGTCTGCTTTCCCTGCCAGCATCTTACATCCTGCAGTAATGTGGTGGATTGTCTCAGGGGCCTCTTTACCTTGGGTCTTGCCTGGTAGATCTTGGCCTCTGTAGCTCTGGTGTTTGATTGATTGATTGATTGATTATTTTTATTTCAAGCCACTTGCCAGTTGTGCACAACAATTGTAATAAGTCTATGTATATACATATATACACACATACACATATATATATACATATAAATATATATACCTACATACACACACATATAAACACAAATTCCATACAAATGGAGTGGGATGAAGAAAACTTATTTACTCCCACCCCCCATTGCATTCCATACTATTCATTAGATTGCTTACATTAACAATGTCCTGAGATTCACCATATAATTTGTTTTGATCAAAATTTCAATTATTAGTAGTTTATAGTACAGTAAGTGAGTTCAATTTCCATTTTCATACATCCAGCTTTTTAAATGTTCATTTAAACTGACTAATATTTACACATTGCTTGAGCTGAGTTTCCAACCGGTTCCACATTTGGACACACAGAAGCCTTTTCTGGTAGTTCTTACCGCCGGGAATGTAAAGCTACCACAACCCCTCAGATTATAGCTTCCTACATTTTGTATAAAGAGTTTTTGAATAGTGGAGGGTAAATTTTTTACTAGCTTTATAAAGTATTTGTGCAGTATAAAAATCAACTAAATCAAAAAATGTAATAGTTTGGACTGCAAAAATAAAATGTTAGTGTGATGAAAAAAATGTACTTTATGTATTACAGCCCGTGTTCAGAGCGTATTGAAGCTAATTCCGTTTTTCTTTCATTAGTCTGCGTTTCTGTCTTTACTGAACTGATTTCCGGTGTATTCATTTGGTTGATTACCGTCGGACAGGTGGACTGATCTCCTTACAGGAGCGGATTAGCTTAGCAGCTCTCTGAGGACAGCAGTGGATGGTTACCCTGGCAACCCCGTGGCTCCGCCTCTGTGTTTAGGTTGACGAAGCCCCGCCCCTCCCCGTCCGCGTGCTGCGCTGACTTATTTTCAGACCGAGGAGAGAACCCTCGCTACCAGATTAAGATCCGTACGGAGACGCAGACACCGGTTACCGGCTAACCTGTTGGATTGGACGCGTTTAAATCGTCGCTGACGGTGAGCAGCTAACGGGGAGGGGGGGTTATTCTAGACGTTAACCGACGCTTACCGACCTGGTAACGTCTAGTCAGCTAATTATCCTGCTAACGCTAAGCCAGTGCTAATGTTTGCTCATTTGTGTGTGTAACGGAAACTCGTGGGTGGACCGAGTTCGGTCACGGTTCGCCTTTGTTCTGTCATGAAGCTCGCCTACATGGCGGCGCTGGTTACAGGTGTGTGTGTGTGTGTGTGTGTGCGCGTGTGCGCGCGCGCGCGAGACAGAGAAATGAGGTCTCCCATGGTAACGGTTCGTTGCTAGGCTGTCGGTCTGTCCGCGGAGCGCCGGTTCTGGTTCTGTTCTGAGTGTGGGCGGACAGCTGAGCCAGAACACATCCGGACCCACCTCTGCTGGTGAAGCTGATTACAGCTTCCATAAACAACAGAACTGTTTATTAACCGTGAGTGACGTCATGATTAACGAGCATCATCCGCAGGGTCTGTCTGGAGCATACAGCAAAACGTCCCACAGCTGCCAGCCCTCCTCAGAGTGAACCCGGTTCTGATGCTCACAGCCTGCAGGTTAAAGGTCAAAGGTCATAGCAGGACAGAAGAGGTGCATCTGAATAAATCACAGGACTTCTGGAACAATCCAGGGCAGCCTGAGAAGTTTACCCACAATGCACAGCGGCACATTGATCTGATTTAGGCTGGTCGTATTGATCTTTGTGTTGATTTGTGTGAGCGGTCGCTGCCTAAATGTTCGTCTTTTAGCTGATGAAACAATTCGTTGATGTTATTTTTAGAGAAGCGTACTACCGCCACATTATTTATGTTAAACCCTCAACCTGAGCAGGTTCTGTTGGCTCCAGAGCCAAGATGCTGCTGCTCCATCCAAACCAATCTGTTACCCAACCTGCCCACACACACACACACACACACACACACACACACACACACACACACACACACACACACACACACACAGCCGGTGAGAGATCGGTGTTTCCATTAGGATCACTCGGCTGGAAACGGAGTGAGGAGAATCTCAGGCTGTGAGACAAACTGATAAGAAACATCAGTAAAAGCTAAAAGCGTGTTTTGGTTCCAGTCCGATCCGATTCAGCAGGTCTGGATCCGTGAATCCGACCTGCTGAGACGTTTGTTGAGTTTTACATTAGACCTGAAACCAGGATGAGCGCGTTTGTGGTTTCTCCTCCGGCAACGCTCAAACCCGGCGGGCCGCGCTGATTCTAGCCGAGAGGTGGTCCCAGCACAAGCGCCAGAGTGCTAACAGGTCACATGACCCTCCTAGAGCCGTTTTTAAGGGAGTGCGTTAGCAGTAAAACAATCTGGAAGCTTTATGTTCAAGATTTGACCAAAACAACTGAACTTAGCACAGAAAGTAAAGAAATGAGTGTTTAGATGATTAATGCTGCTGCTTGCTGATAAATCTTACATCCGTGGAAATGCTGATTAGGGTGAGGGGTGGATAAAGCCGTGGGTAACTCTGAGTCAGCAGCACGAGCCTTTAGTTTGTGTTTTTCTGTGTTTACGCAGCGAGGAGGTGCGGCGGATCCGAGGGTGGATGTTAATACGAGTTGCAAGCAGCTAATGTTAGCTCCATCAGCTGTTTTAAATTAGACGTTCATGTGGAATCTGCTGGGTTTACCTGTCCTCCTCCCTCCAGCACCGCCCTGGTGACGCTAGCAGCTGTGATGCTTCCTGTTAGCTCAGATCTGATGTTATTTTCTTCATGACCTGTTTTAGTTTGTCTCTCGTTCTCAGCTGATTGGTGGTGAAACATCTTCATGATGGAGGAGCTTCATGACGTCCAGCTGACTGAGATCAAACCTCTGCTGACAGGACAGGTGAGGGAGAGGGGCGGGGCTTAATAACTTCATTCACAACATTTTTAAATCATTCATAAGATTCTAAACCGATTCTCTGTTGTTCCTTCAGAACGGGAGTAATCTGCAGGATTTTGACTGTCAGGTAAGGTTCTGGTCCACTCCGCTGCTGCTTTAGTCTGATTTTTTTATTCTTTTGTGACGTTTGAGGCGAGACTTGACTCCTCTGAGGGATGAGATGAGATGGAGAGCTTAGAAAGAAGAGTAGGAGATGAGAGAAAGGAATGAAGCGAACAAAGAGCTGGCTGTTCGGACCTTAAGACCTTCACAGATTATTCCTCCTGATCCAATCGGACCTCCTCCTCTAGCAGGAGGCTAAAAGACAACAAACCCGTCTCTCCTTCTGCCGTCTTGGTTCTGAAACCTGAGCGAGACTTTATCTCCTGATCCGCTCTTTCATCAGGATGAGCGACTCTGTGGATCGGCACCAGATCTCCCGTCCTTTAGGAGTCGGACCGGTGAGTTAGCTGGTTGTTAAACCTCGGAGGCTTGGTGAGCTGCTGGTGCTTAACCCGCTCAGCTCTCCACCCTGAAGCTTCTTTAGTTCCTGCTGGTTTTAGATTTTGAAGGGAAGACATGGATGACAGCGCTGAAGCAGCTCATGACTCGTCTCCTCAGGGCGGTGCTGGAAAACCAGAAACTTTAAGTGTTTGGATTTGATTTGGGTGAATTTGTCAGAACCTCCTGCTGCTGGAAGTTCTAAAGAACCCGGTTTGGTTCAGAACCACTCTGGTTCTGCTCATTTTACCGTCTGTCGCGTTGACCCGGACCGACCTCTAAGACCGGTCGGGTCCTGGTTCTGCTGTTGTGAGCGGTTCGTTTGGGTCTGGACTTGGTGACACTGGGACTGTTGAGATCCTGATTTATGGAGAAAGTTTATTTTCCAAGATGAAAACAAATCAAATAAAAGTGAATAAAGTTTTACGACGCATTTCTGAACGTCCCAAATAAAATGTCGGGTCGGTTGAGCAGCGTTCTGGAACGCGGCCCGATCCCACAGACCCGAGTCTGACTGCGGTTCTGTAAATGAGTTGTGTGTGTTCCCTAAACGCTGCTGCTGTTCCTGTTATCGATCAGAACAAAAGTGGAAACGAGACGAAGCAAACAAGATTTTATTTTAACCTGCTTATGTCAGGTGTTTCAAAATAAAAGCCTGGATGAGTGATCCACCTTTCTGTTACTTTGTGTGTGTGTGTGTGTGTTCAGATGCGTGAGTGTGTGTGTGTGTGCGTGTGTGTTCAGGTGTGTGTGCGTGTGTGTGTGTGTTCAGGTGTGTGTGCGCGTGTGTGTGTTCAGGTGTGTGTGTGTTCAGGTGTGTGTTCAGGTGTGTGTGTGTGTTCAGGTGCGTGTGTGTGTTCAGATGTATGTGTGTGTGTGCGCGCGTGTGTGTGTTCAGGTGTGTGTGTGCGCGTGTGTGTGTTCAGGTGTGTGTGTGTGTGCGCGTGTGTGTTCAGGTGTGTGTGTGTGTTCAGGTGTGTGTTCAGGTGTGTGTGTGTGTGCGCGTGTGTGTGTTCAGGTGTGTGTGTGTGTGCGCGTGTGTGTTCAGGTGTGTGTGTGTGTTCAGGTGTGTGTTCAGGTGTGTGTGTGTGTTCAGGTGCGTGTGTGTGTTCAGATGTATGTGTGTGTGTGCGCGCGTGTGTGTGTTCAGGTGTGTGTGTGCGCGTGTGTGTGTGCAGGTGTGTGTGTGTGTGCGCGTGTGTGTTCAGGTGTGTGTGTGTGTTCAGGTGTGTGTTCAGGTGTGTGTGTGTGTGCGCGTGTGTGTTCAGGTGTGTGTGTGTGTTCAGGTGTGTGTTCAGGTGTGTGTGTGTGTGTTCAGGTGTGTGTGTGCGTGTGTGTTCAGGTGCGTGTGTGTGTTCAGATGTATGTGTGTGTGTGCGCGCGTGTGTGTGTTCAGGTGTGTGTGTGCGCGTGTGTGTGTTCGGGTGTGTGTGTTCAGGTGTGTGTGTGTGTGCGCGTGTGTGTTCAGGTGTGTGTGTGTGTTCAGGTGTGTGTTCAGGTGTGTGTGTGTGTGCGCGTGTGTGTGTTCAGGTGTGTGTTCAGGTGTGTGTGTGTGTGTGTGTGTGTGTGTGTGCGCGCGCGTGTGTTTGTGTGTGTTCAGATGTGTCTGTATGTGTGTGTGTGTTCAGGTGCGTGTGTGTGTTCAGGTGTGTGTGTGCGCGTGTGTGTGTTCAGGTGTGTGTGTGTGTGCGCGTGTGTGTGCAGGTGTGTGTGTGTGTGCGTGTGTGTGTGTGTTCAGGTGTGTGTGCGCGTGTGTGTGTTCAGGTGTGTGTGTTCAGGTGTGTGTGTGTGCGTGTGTGTTCAGGTGTGTGTGTGCGCGTGTGTGTGTTCAGGTGTGTGTTCAGGTGTGTGTGTGTGTGTGTGTGTTCAGGTGTGTGTGTGTGTTCAGGTGTGTGTGTGTGTTCAGGTGTGTGTGCGCGTGTGTGTGTTCAGGTGTGTGTGTGTGCGTGTGTGTGTGTGCAGGTGTGTGTGCGGGTGTGTGTGTGTGTGTGTGTGTGTTTGTGTGTGTGTGGGTGTGTGTGTGTGTGTGTGTGTGTTCAGGTGTGTGTGTGTGTTCAGGTGCGTGTGTGTGTTCAGATGTATGTGTGTGTGTGCGCGCGTGTGTGTGTTCGGGTGTGTGTGTGCGCGTGTGTGTGTTCAGGTGTGTGTGTGTGTGCGCGTGTGTGTTCAGGTGTGTGTGTGTGTTCAGGTGTGTGTTCAGGTGTGTGTGTGTGTGTGTGTGTGTGTGTGTGCGCGCGCGTGTGTTTGTGTGTGTTCAGATGTGTGTGTATGTGTGTGTGTGTCAGGTGCGTGTGTGTGTTCAGGTGTGTGTGTGCGCGTGTGTGTGTTCAGGTGTGTGTGTGTGTGCGCGTGTGTGTGCAGGTGTGTGTGTGTGTGCAGGTGCGTGTGTGTGTTCAGATGTATGTGTGTGTGTGCGCGCGTGTGTGTGTTCAGGTGTGTGTGTGCGCGTGTGTGTGTTCAGGTGTGTGTGTTCAGGTGTGTGTGCGCGTGTGTGTGTGTTCAGGTGTGTGTGCGCGTGTGTGTGTTCAGGTGTGTGTGTTCAGGTGTGTGTGTGTGCGTGTGTGTTCAGGTGTGTGTGTGTGCGTGTGTGTTCAGGTGTGTGTGTGCGCGTGTGTGTGTTCAGGTGTGTGTTCAGGTGTGTGTGTGTGTTCAGGTGTGTGTGTGCGCGTGTGTGTGTTCAGGTGTGTGTGTGTGTGCGCGTGTGTGTTCAGGTGTGTGTGTGTGTTCAGGTGTGTGTTCAGGTGTGTGTGTGTGTGTTCAGGTGTGTGTGTGCGTGTGTGTTCAGGTGTGTGTGTGTGTGCGCGTGTGTGTGTGTGTGCGCGTGTGTGTGTGTACTGCCGCTGTTCTCCCTGCTGGCTCCTGTTGTCGTTTCTGACAGCAGGATGTTGTTTTGCTGTTTTCCAGGAACACGATGTGGAGACGGCCCACGGCGTGCTGCATGTAACCATGAGGGGCGTTGCTAAGGGCAACCGACCCACAATCCTCACCTACCATGACATCGGACTGAACCGTTCGTAAACAAACACACGGAACGTGAATCACTGCAGATGAAAACATAAAGAAGAGAAACTCTGAGCGTGGGTTTGTTTGTGTTTGTAGATAAATCGTGTTTCAACAGCTTGTTTAACTACGAGGACATGCAGGAAGTGACTCAGCACTTCTCTGTGCTGCACGTTGATGCTCCTGGACAGCAGGAGAATGCTGCTGTGTTCCCCACTGGGTAACACACACACACACACACACACTGTTTATGTGTCACATACCAGATAAAAGGCAGCAGAATAAATACTTCTCAAAAGTATAAAATTCCATTTAAAGAACATTTACTGTGCAAAACTTGTTAAAAAACCTTTTCAGGTCATTTTTATGTTTTTGTGTTTTGATTCTTTTTCCAAACGATGCAACGGTCAGGACCACAGGTGTCAGTAATAATTAGTGATTTATCTCTGCAGGTATCAGTATCCCAACGTGGATGAACTGGCTGAGATGCTGCCGTCCGTCCTTACGCAGCTGCAGTAAGTCTGCTCCCCTCTGAAGTGCATGATGGGTAATTCAGCGCTTGTGAATCCACTCCTCTGTGTGTGTGTGTGTGTGTGTGTGTGTGTGTCTCTGTCAGGGTGAAGAGTGTGATCGGTATCGGTGTTGGAGCTGGAGCCTGCATCCTGACTAAACTAGCTGTAAGTAAACGCAGCATCCACCTGGCTGGTTTCCATGGCGACCAGGGTCCTCATTTATCAAACGTTTGCAGAAACTGTCCTGTTTTCATCGTACTTATGACATTTACAATGTTCGTACAAACGTCCAAAATCCTGATTTATGAAACATGGCCACTCATACGCTGTTGATGAATCCCACCTGTGCGTTCCCAGGTGCTCGTGTCCGTTCACGCCCTCAATCAACCATATTAGGTCACACCGCGTCCTCAGCTCAAGGGACGATTCCCTGGGTTCCTCCCGAAAAATAAAACAAAAGCTTTATTGACAGCGAGATCGAGGCCCTGGCTGCTGAAGTAGAAGAGAACCAAACACGTTACAGAGGAGAGGTCCCTGTCGGAAATAAAACGCACATTTAAGGAGTTGTACGATGCTCCGTTTGGAGTTAGTTTTGTTCTTGTTGGGAAATGTTTCAGCGCAGAGCTGTCAGTCAGTTTGGTTACCTTGGCAACGTGTTCGGGGAGCAGAGTGGAGGAGCTTCTGGGGGTTCTCGTAGTTTGCAACAATTTAATATGGTCTGGAATCAGATTGGTGTGGTTTGTCTGTGGCTCCACAAAGAGTCCCAAATCACGGCATAGCTCCAGAAGGATCTCCTTCAGGAATCAGACCAGTGAGCTCACAGAGGACGCGTTCCCTCAGAGAGCACGCTCTGCCAAATCCTCCAATAACACCAGATCAGCCATCAGCGTCCTGTCTGTCACAGGTGTCTGTAGGTTCTAACAGCAGGTATGTGATACAGCTGCCTCCACAGACATCATTAGTTATTGGGTAAAAATAATTAGTGGATGACTGGGACCCCCGTCCTACCACTAGATGCTGTTGGTACGCGTGGTCACAGCTGTTCTGATGTTTATTTACACACAAGTAGAAGATGGTAAACACCACGCCGTGTGTAAAATCGATCCTACACATGAAATCCGTACAGATCTGTGTGTGAGGGCCCTGGTCCTGATGATGATGTTGTTTCAGCTCACCCAGCCCAGTCTGGTGGAAGGTTTGGTTCTGATCAACATCGACCCGTGTGCCAAAGGCTGGGTGGACTGGGCTGCCTCCAAGGTAACACACACACACACACACACACACACTTGTATTTATATGCTTGTGTGGGTCCTCCATTGACCTCCATTCATTTTAGTGACTCCACCATACCTAACCCATACCCTAACCATAACCAGTGCTGTTCTATTCCTAAGCCTAGCCTAAAGAAAAGGTAACTCACACCAGACCTCTAAACCCACGTTTTAGGCAGTTTGTCATTGTGTGGACCGGCCAAATGTCCCCACAATGTGAAAATGTCCACATACTACAGGTTAAATTTAAAATTTGTCCACATAAGCCTATAAATACAAGTACACACACACACACACACTGGTTTTACACTGGTTCTGTCTCTGCAGCTGAGCGGCTGGACGAGCAACCTGGTGGACATCATCATGGGACACCACTTCAGCACCGTGAGGACAGCAGACACGTTTATCATCAATAACACTGTCACATCCACTGAATCATTCCTGTGTGTGTGTGTGTGTGTGTGTGTGTGGGAACAGGATGAGTTAACGGAGAACAAGGAGATCATTCAGACATACCGACTCCACATCTCCCAGGACATACCGCAGGAGAACCTGGCCATGTTCTACAACAGCTACGACAGGTGAGACCGCAGGTGGAGGGGGAGGTGCTTATGAGCTCATGGACAGGATTAACGTGTGTGTGTGTGCGTTTTAGTCGGACCGAGCTGCAGATGGAGCGTCCTATCCTGGGTCTGAACGAGAACACGGTCCACACGCTCAGGTACCGTCTCTCTTGTCCCGGTTGTCCGACACGTCCGTCCCCCGTCATTCATTCTGCTCTGACTCTACGTCTCTCAGGTGTCCCGCTCTGCTTGTTGTTGGAGACACGTCACCTGCAGTCGATGCTGTGGTGAGTGTTGGTTCTGGGGATGGACCAGAGATTGGACCTGGGTTAGGTCCAATTCATGACCCCGAGTCCCGATCAGGGGACTCCCTAGTCAGTGTTTGGTCATTAATCAGTGGTTCTGATAGTCCAGTTGAACTCAGCAGAACCGAGCCGTATGGACCAGGTTTGTTTCTGAAAGGTACCGACCCAGATGTTCTGTTTTCTGACCCAAAGGTGGAGTGCAACTCCAGACTGGATCCTACCAAGACCACCCTGCTCAAGGTACTCCTCACCTGCCCTCTTACCTGTGTCCTCGGGTCTCACCTGTCTCACCTGTCTCTGAAGCTTACCTGTTCAGGAGAGACCTTCCTTCTGTGGTGGGAGGGGACTAAAGGGTCTGTGATCTCAGAGGTTAAACATTCATCTCACAGCAGAATCTGGTTGAGATGAAAACAACCGTGTTGAGGAGCTGGGGGTTCGGGTCACTGGTTCTGTAGAACCTGTTCAGGTGATTTGATGAAATATATTCATTATGCAACAGCTGCTGCAGCATGAGTCAGACTCTAGAAACAGCTGATCCTGGATCATTTAGAGTCTTACTGAGGTCCAACATGACTCCTAGGGGGACAAACTCAGACGTCTGTCAGCTGTAAAGCTTTCATGATGAAGCAGCGGTGAACTCAGCAGGATCTTGTTTTTATTTGTACTAAATGATAAATGACCCACACCTGTACGCTACAGTGCATTATTCATCCATTCACACACTGGTGGTGATGAGCTACGGTGTAGCCACAGCGGCCCTGAGGCTGCCGAGCACTGGCGCCACCAGTCCCTGTTGGACTTAGGGCCGGAATATACTTGCTGTTTAACCTCGCGTTGGCGCAGGCAGCGTCTTTGTTCATATACTTGCTGCTATACAGCGCTGCACTGGTTGCAGTACCGGAGTGTTCCCCTAGGGGGCAGGCGGGAGTACTCAGACCGGATAGAGAGTCGGTACAACCAAAACAAACATGGCGTCAATAAAAGAGCTCAAAACTGGTTAATTTTGAGATTACAGCAGAAAAAAAGACAGCAGCGGTATCGTAGATGGTGTGAAAGACCTCTAAACCAGAGATGGAGTCACCACGGTGAGTGTGCCTCACTCGTTTTGTCAACTCCACCTAGTTGCTCGTGTATTGCAGCATTCGGGCGTGTCGCGTTAATTTTGGGGGACGCGCACAAACGACGCTTCAAATCAACGCAAGCTACGCGTGGCAGCCATTCTAAACACGCGTACGCGTCGCTAAACAGCAAGTATATCACGGCCCTTAGTAAAGTGGAGCTGACATGCCTGGTGCTGCAGTCTGCTTCCAGCATGTTTTAGATCATGAACTCAGCTGATTGGTTTGATTTAGTGATGAACCGCTCCTGTAGACACTAATGAAGGCTGAGGAGACGTTTCAGCTGTTAGATTAAGGTGTTAAAAAGACCAACGCACAGCCAGGAGAGAAGATTTACTTTCACTAACGGACACTAGGGGGTGCTAAAAACAAGCCAAACCTGCCAAGTGTTCCTTTAAGGAATGCTACGATTCATCCATGAGGAAATGTTTTTGTGTTTTGATTTAAAGATTAAATAATAATCTTTTCTAAGGCATGGGGTAACTAAGGTGAGATACATAATATTTTCTAAGGTTCTGACCTGTGGAGGAACCTGTGAAAGATGTTGTTCTGTGTGTTTCCACTAGATGGCAGACTGTGGAGGACTTCCTCAGGTGGTTCAGGTGAGTCTGACATTTTATTATCTGAAATAAATAAATCAAAAATACACAAATTCAGATTGCTAAAGAGTTTTTCTGTCTTCAGCCTGGAAAACTAGCAGAAGCCTTCAAGTACTTTGTCCAGGGGATGGGCTACAGTGAGTAGAGGCCACGCCTCCAGAACACCTTTACAGATACGCGTTTCTGTCAGGGTTAGAGGTTCTGGTTCAGACTCATAATCCAGAGTGAAACTTTACTAACAAGATCCTTTAACTTTGGTTCTTTTAAAACGCAGATAGGAGATCTCATCGCTGTGGCCACAGCGATGGTCGAAACGTCAGCAGAATAAGGTAATAAGATCTCCTATCTGTGTTTTAAAAGAACCAAAGTTAAAGGATTTCAGTAGACACACAGAATGAACGCACCGAAGATGAGTCTGGTTTTAACTTTAGTCTGAATTTATCCTGAAAAGGTTCAGAAACATGAGAAAAGTTTAATCCAAGTCGGTTTTAAAACCAGAATCGAATAATTCACGGTTTGTTTTTATAGTTTGTTTGTGCCTCACTAGCTGTTGTTTACCTGTAAGTATCAGTGTGACGTTCTTCACACCTGGAAGCTTGTTGTTGTTGTGATTTAACCACTTCCTGTTTGTTTCTCATCCTGTTCTTCCTCCTCTCTTCTTCCTCTCTCCTCCCGTTCCCCTCTTCAGTCCCTCATGTTGTCTTAAACCATGTGAGCAGCCAATCAGGTATCAGGATCTGTCCCTCCTCCATCTTTGTTCTCATTGGTCCCGTTTCCTGTCCGTCTCCACCTGATCTCGTTTTTGTTTGAAACCTGCTGCTGGTACCAGCCGCTGGTCCAAACTCATGACCCGCATCAGCATGAAAGCTAGAACCATCCAGAACCACAGACCCAAATAAGGTTCTGGCTCGACTGATCAGACACCGAATCTGTCCATCCTGCCTGTGCTGATCCGAGGCTTTCTGTCCCGTTTCTGTCCAAACCCACGTTTCTGTTCAGTGTTTTAATGTTTTGTCTGTTTCCATGGTTACTGAGTTCAGAAGGTTCAGAGGCTTTAATCATCGTGAAGCGTTTTAGGGTTCCTGTGGTCCGTTTGACTGGTCTGGATCAACCGTACCAGAGGAAACTGATCCAGAACCAGCTGGACGGGTGACAGGAAGTCCAGCTGCTGGGAGGGAAACAGAAACGAGCAACAGAAACTTTCCTGTGGTTCCGAAGCTGTTTGGGTTTTCTGTTCAGAACCACCCCCATCAGCCCGTTGACCCGTGTTCTGTTGCTCCGCAGTGCCCACAGCCGGGATGACCCGGCTGGTCCGCTCCAGGACCCACTCAGCCTCCAGCGTCGGGTCCACGGAGGGCGTCCGTAACCGCGGTGCCACCAACCCGCTGCCAGAGGGCGCCGCCTGCACCAGCCCCCAGCCTCCAGCAGCACACACCATCAAGATGACGGCGTAGAACCCTTCGGTTCTGCTGTCTGGCTCCACGCTGCAGGTTCTTCATCCCTCCCTCAGAAGCTGTTTGGGTCGGAACCGTTTCAGTCATCGTTCTTCCTGAAGAACTCAAACGCCACACGATGTCCTGGTGATAGCTGTTATCTGGTTTCTACTTTTACCCTCGCCTCCACGGAGCCCAGGTGTTGCCATGGCAACGCTCCAGCCTCAGCTCCGCTGGTTTATATTTATATACAGTTGTGTTGTTGTTCTGTTTCTTGGATCAGACGTTTTTCCTTCTCCTTCATTGTGGTTCTGATCCATGTTTAATATTCTGGTCGGTATCAGGTTAACTCTGGATGTTTCCTTTAGAATGAGCCTGGTTCTGAACCGTGGACCAAAACCCAGAACCCAGCTACTGACCCAGACGTCAGACCAGTGATCCCGTTGTGACTTTGTTTTCCTGGTTTTACATTTTATTCCCGTTATTCCGGGGCTACAGAAGCTCCTCCTGCACGACTGTCTGGTTTTGAGACGGAGGACCCGTGACCAGTTTGCTCTTACTGGACCCACCCTGACGTGGCGCCGCCCGTTAGCATGCAGTTTGTAGCGTTGTGGCATGTAGACGTGCTGTGGTTTCAGTCTGGTGAGTCACTGATGCTTTTGTCTACAAACACGCGGCCTGGGGGTCAGAGGTCACGCTCACATCACGCAGAGTGGGTTAATTCTCAGAAACATCCTAAAAGAGCTGCTTTACCCTAAAGACCCAGAACTGGAGACGGTTTTTATTTTAAACTCATCTCCTGTCAGGAAATCATCAGAAAAGCTTTTCAGAATATTTTCGGTTTCAGACGGATGTGAGGAAATGTGAGCGTCGCCCCAACCCAACAGGACCGCCGTGTTCCTCCTCTGAAGCTCCGTAACTTTCCTCCATGTTGTTTTTATTTAGTGTAAACGGTTTGTAATGAAATAAAACTGATTAACAACCAACTGTTGGTCTGAGAGAACCCAAAAAGAGTCGTAACCCTTTATTCAGATACAAACAGAAACCCGCTGGTGTTTTAACAAATTCTACATTTTAAACTGGATTTTTACCATTTTAACAGATTAACTGTCAGTAAATTTACAAAACATTTAAGTTTTTATGGGAAAAAAACTATTTTTGAGTTAAAAATCAGCCAAAGTCTAAAGAAAACACCCTGCTGGTCCAGAACCAGTGTAGAACCAGAGTTCTGGTCCGGGTCAGAACATCTACCATCACTGAAGTGGTTAATGTAAAAAACATGAACAGCAGAAATAAACGGGTCCAGAAACTGACTCCTGATCAGCTGGACGCCGCGTTTCTTATTTATAGGAACTAGTCTTTAAGGTCCAATCGGCTCCACTCAGGTTCCAGATCAGGAGTCAAAAAGACAACTCTGAGGACCTGCAGCTGGTCCGATCACATCCGGATCAGAACCTGTGGCAGCAGCAGAACTCCATAAGCACCAAAGTCCAATCAGCTGGCAGCAGGGGGCGCCGTCTTACTGCAGAGCCGTCCCAGCAGACCAGCCATCTGCAGCAGGGAGTTCACGCCCTCCACCACCCGCATGTGAGTGAATCCGATCTCCTGCAGCAGGAACCAGAACCAGAATCAGGACGGGTCCAAACAGCTGAGAGGATGTTTAAAGTTAAAGACTCAAGAACATCTAATAAATAAATGTTACACTCTGATTTAAATAGAACGGTTCTGGTTTCATCCCAAACCAACCAGCCTCACAGAAGAGCAGCTAGCTCCAGTGTGAGTTAGTGTAGCGATGAGGAGTTCAGGGACCGGGAAAAACTTTGGATTTTTGTTTTAAATGTAGAAGTTAATAATTATCGACATGATGTGGTTTATGTTTTAAAGCACCCAGAGCGACGGATACCTACTGCTCCGCAGCGGTCGACTCACCTTGATGAACTCCAGCTTCAGGTACTCGGCCATCTGGTAGGTCTTACAGACCCTGAAGATGTTTCCGATGATGTCCTCTGGAGAATAACCCAGCGCCCACAGCTGCTCCACCACCTTGTAGGCCTCGTCGATGTTCCCATCCACGCAGTGTCCCAGCATGCCTTTCACCAGCAGGGGGTGGGGCTCGTCACACACCTTAAACACGTTCTCGCTGTTGATGTAGCCGAAGCCGGAGTTGGTGGACTGTAGGTTGTTTAGCGCCTGGAATCAGAACCATGATAGTCAGAAAGCCCCACCTTTGACCTGAGGTTGGGACTCCTGGCCCCGCCCCCGCACCTGTCTCATGTCTCCCTGTGCTGTGAAGATGATAGCCTCCAGCCCGTCGTCAGACACAGACAGGTGCTCCTTCTCCACCACCTCCTGCAGCCGGGCCAGGATCTGCCCGTCGGTCAGTTTGGAGTAACGCAGCACGGCGCAGCGGGACTGGATCGGCTCGATGATCTTATCGGAGGCGTTACACGCCAGAGCGAAGCGCGTTGTCTTGGAGTAGATCTCCATGATCCTCCTCAAGGCCTGCTGAGCCCCGTCTGTCATGCTGGAACCACAAACACATCACAGCAGCTCTTAGATCCGGTTCATCGGGTTTGAGTCCCACCAACAGAACCTCAGAGGCAGAACCCAAATGTGTCAGTGGCCTCGTTCTCATGACAGTCAGCTCTGACGTCTCCGTCAGTCGGTGTCGGTAGAATCACATCAGAACCCAAAACAGCTCTGGCTGATGATCCCAACGGTTCTGCGTTTCTCACCTGTCGGCTTCGTCCAGGATGATGATCTTATGTCGGCCTTTAGGCAGCGTGACCTTCTGCTGAGCAAACATCTTGATCTTGTTCCTGACCACGTCGATCCCCCTGCAAACAGAACGCCCAGCGTCACGGATCGGGTTCCACTCACCAGAACCATCCCTAAGGGATCTGCCCTGCAGCGCGGGCGTGTTCAGCAGCTCAGACTCACCTATCATTTGAGGCATTCAGCTCCAGAACAGCGTCTTTCATGGAAGCGCCCAGCAGAGCTCGAGCCAAACACAGGATGCTGGTGGTCTTTCCCGTGCCGGGAGGACCTGAAGCATAGCAGGAAGAGCAGTCAGGCGAAAGGAACAATATGTGTGGTCTAAGAATGATTTAAACGGGTAAACTCTGGTTAGTGAGTGAGATAAACATAGGAGGTCATGTAGCTGCAGAACCAACCCAAACTATCAACACTAAACACAAATCAAAGCAAATAATCTAAAATAGAATAAACGCTCTTTAAGGTAAAAAAAGGTTGTTTACATCAAATAAAACAAGATTATATATAAAAAATAAACACATACTGTACACACACACACATATATATAGATGTTGGTTTTGTTGGTTAATCTGGTGTTTCAGAGCAGATGTTTGTCTAAACTGACTCCTCTTTAAAGTATTCATCACACATTTGACCCATCCCAGCGGTGGGGAGCGGGGAGCTGCAGCTGTGGCCGCGCTCGGGAACTTTAAATGATTCATTAAGATTTCTCACCTCCCTGCTATCTTTCAAAAGTAGTGTCACATGATTTCAGTCCAGGTGAAGTTGCCTCCATTAGCAGCTCTTTTGTATAAATATTGTTTATTTAATCTAACATTTATTATGTTTATATTCAGGATAAACAGATGAAACTTGTGTTTGTCTGGACGACTCTGTGAGGTGTTAACTTGGTGAATTTTATTGATTAAGTTCTTCCGAACCGGACCAGCTTTCGACTCAGTTCTGTCTGCAGAACTTATCAGAACTTTCCGTCTACACTGACCTGAGATGATGACGTTGGGTACGTTTCCCTCCCGGGCGAACACCTCCAGCCGGCTCACAGTCTCCTCGTTCCCCACGATCTCGTTCAGTTTCATCGGCCGATACTTCTCCACCCAGGGCAGCTCGTAGGAGCCGCCTGCAGGCTTAGAGGACGGTTCCCCGGCCTCGCTGCCCGCCTTCTGTCCACTTCCCGATGGTTTGGGATCCCCTGGTGCCTCCGCCATGTCCACCTCCATGATGCCTTCCTCAGCTGCCAGCGCGCGAACGGAGCAACTTTCCCTCCCTGGCAACTGAAGCCTCATTGGCTGAGCGTTATTTATGAAGGAACGTGATTGGTTAAGAAGTACTCGCGAGATTTGACAGCCACAACACTGACAAAAATCATTAAAACGTAATATTTGATTTAAATTAATTTACAATCAAATTTTGTAACAAATGTTTTTGTTAATATCCGTGCTGTCAGCGAGTAAATTAAAAACTACCGTGTTATAATTTTTGATGCAAAACGAGTTAATATGAAAATAAAGGCTCAAAACTAGGTACATAAAAACGCACGAAACTGCAAAAATGTTCAACCACAGTATTACAGTTTTGTTTATCTGTTTAAAAACATTTTAATCAATGAATTTGTTCATTTTGACACAAAATATTTCCACGTTTCTGCCGCTGTAGTTTATGTTGTTTTGGTAGAACTGCGCCCCCGTGCGGCCTTTTGGGGTAGAGCCGCTCCGGCAGGAAGCCGTCACCGTCCGGATCCGAACAGTTCCTTCTTCCGCAAACAGATCTCCCTGTTCCCCGTCTATCGGCTCATCAATGCGGCGGTTCACTTCTGCCTTTCGCTTCCTGCCTCTATTTGATTTTCTTTACAGTTTCGAAATTTATGAGTGATTGATTTGTGACATGACGGCCAACAGCCGCTGTTCTGTCGCGGAACCTCCGGGGCTTGAGACCCAGCGGCGGGAAATCGAGTCTCTGCTGCGGGAGAGTGAGCTCCAGGCAGGGGACAGTTGGTGAGTGTCTGCCCGCCTACTCAGTCGCTTTGACAGGCTTGAATGGTGGCAGTACTCGTATGCCATCATTAGACATGTGACTGGAAGATTTTGCAGCAGAGTAGAGCTGTTTTGGTACCGGTTCTGTGGTTGTTTGGACTCTTTAAACAGCTCAGTGTTTCCAGTTAGCTGTTTTAGCCACGTTAGCTGCTAATGCTAACACCAGCCTGTCAACCAACTACCTGCTGTGAGACGTTCAGTGTCCAGTGGAAGCCTTCGTGCGATTTTATAAAAACCTCCCGACTTTGTGAAATTAGCAGTGGTTTTACTCTGGGTCGTTATTCCCGTGAACGTTAAACGTTAACAGAAAACCGAGTTTTAACGTGTTTTTCTAGTTTCGGTTTCCCTGTGACTGGTAGGAGCTACCCTGCGGGTCAAAGTTTATCTCACGTTAAATTTGTGCTGCAGTTCAACAAGAGAACAAAATACCG
This sequence comes from Aphyosemion australe, assembly GCA_006937985.1. Classification (NCBI taxonomy): domain Eukaryota; kingdom Metazoa; phylum Chordata; class Actinopteri; order Cyprinodontiformes; family Nothobranchiidae; genus Aphyosemion; species Aphyosemion australe. Next base: position 2,288,394 of record SSNS01000028.1, on the reverse strand, counting down.
AAAATAAGACTAAAACTGTTTGGATGGTTTTTAGGTTTCTTGTCTTTTCTTAAGTTTCAATTCCCCAGACTTCCTGAATGACATTCCAGTGGTTTTCCTTTCTGTTGCTGCTCTAGAGTCGTTCTGTCTGAATGATTTCTGTCAGTTCAGACTTGGAAAAATGTTGGATTATTTTGTTGTTTTTGAGTGATGGTGCATTCACTGACCCCTTTTTTCCTTCGAGTTTTAGCTTTGTCCATGGAACGTTTTCACAGAAACGTCAAACCCGTGGGTAATGAGTAAACAACATTTACTCAGCCATAGCGTGTTTTCTACTTATATAACAGCAAATAATCAATCATTTAAAAGTAATTCACGTAAACACCTTTTAAAAACGTTTACGACAGCATCAGTTAGTAGCAGCTCAGACTAGCTGTTGGCTCGTAAATCCAGTTAGAATTAAACTCTTCTAGGTGATCCGTGATAAAACATCTTCCCTCTGATCTTTGTGTTTTATTGTAATTCATGTTAATATTCATTACATTACTTTATTTCAGTGGAAACTCACATGTGGTCACACCTGTAACAAGATACAATCAAAAATTAGAGTTTTTTGGAGTTAAGTGCTAGCTAAGTCATGCTATAGATGAATGTGAGTGAGAAACCATTTTTAACAAATAAAGTTTTACATTTTTGAATGCTTCTTCTAAACATGTAGCAGACAGCACCAGTGAGCTAACCTTCCAGTTGTTCCAGATGCTCTCTATGACTGCAGTTTTCCTTTGGTTTTACTTTCTGTTCATTAATAAACCATGAAGCAGCGGGAACTCTGAACATGTTGAACTTCACACGTGTGTGTTGGTGTGATGTCAGGTCTGGGCTCGTGTTTCTGTCTCCTCTCATCTGGGTTTGGACGTCAGACAGCGTCTACACACACAGGCTGACTGGAGACAGCCAGCAGACATTTACTGAATAAAAACAGTGAGATTTTTATTTTTAATCAGATCAAACGGGAACAAAACACAGTAAAAAAGAGTCATGACGCTCAGAGGAAACGGGAATCAGCTGAAAGGTTTCAGACTAAAGAAACGTGAGGAAAGTGAAGCTGAATGTGTGAAATAAAAACACAAAACCAAATGTGTGTGTGTGTGTATCAGGTATGTGGTGGATCATCGCTGGTTTGAACAGTGGAAGGAGTTTGTGGAGAGTGGAAACCAGAACTCGTCGTCGTTCCCTGGTCAGATCGACAATGCCGAGCTGTTCGAAGGTCAGTGAACGCCTCCGTGCGTTTTAGTTAGACCTTCAACAAACACGCTGGTTTAGTGACGTTCTGCTGCTCCTAGATCTGGACTCGTACCACCTGAAGGAACGTCTGGTGGAGAACGAGGACTTTGTGTTGGTGCCGGCGGAGGCGTGGCACAAGCTGCTGGTGTGGTACGGCACGGTGGACGGGCAGCCGGCGCTGGAGCGGAAGGTGGAGTACCGGAGTGTCTTTCTGTCTCTCTCTCTCTCACACACACACACACACACGCTTCGTGTGAGTCCATGTGTGTGACGCTGGGTTCTGATGTTTGTGCTTCAGGTGGTGGACCTGCCCAGCACTCTGAAGGTGGAGGTCTACCCTGTGGAGGTCTTCCTCTGTCTCCATAGCAACATGGAGAACATCACTGCTCAGTTCAGCCGCACCGACAGCATCCGTGAGTTTGTGGTTCTGGTTTTTGTTGGTTTCAGACCACTCTTGATTTTGACATGAAATTTGAATTTAGTTTCAGTCTTTTGACTAAAGTTCTTTTTTATTTTAGTCACAATTTAGTTCAATTTGTTTTTGTTTTAGTCTGATTTTAGTCGACTAACATAAATGTATTTTTCTTCTGATGCAGTAATTTTCAGCTTCTGTAAAGGAAATATTAACTACACCTACGTGAAACTAAAGAAATATGAAAAAGTCACACTTTGGATCAATAAACTTTTTTTTTTATATTTGTTTTAGTAACAATAATTAATGGAAAACACCAAAATAAACACTGACAGTTTGTAATTGTGTCTCAGTATTAATAAAGTAAATGTGTATAATGTGCAGTAATAGTTGTAAACATGACAATAAATGACATCATACCATCAAAACATTAAAAGGTGTTACTCTGATAATGTGAAGAGGTAAACTAAAGGTAAGGATTGTGTTCAGGTGTATTTATTAGTTTTACCTGCACTAGGTGGGCTGCAAAACTCTTCTGGTGCTCTTTTATTGACGGTCAGTGAACTGAAAAAGCTAACTGCTAGCCTGTTATTAGCTACCAGCACAGAAAACAGCTGTTGCCGTAAAGCAGGTAGAGACCTCCCTCTAGTGTTCCTACCAAAACCCAAGTGCAGTTCCTGGTCAGCAGAAGGCTGCAGAGTGGGATGTCGGGTCACGTTTATCGCTCAAGAACCACTGAGACCAGTTTGAAAGCAATAGGTTAAGGTGGTAAAACTCTTTAGTGTTGCTTTAAAACATTTTTATATGTTTTATAAAGACACATCTTAGCTTACTTTATCCTGATTTAGCTCCGTTTATTGCAACTCTTCTATTTTCTCATCAGAATCAGAAAATTAGTGACCGTCTGGAGGATTTGAGTGTTAGTTTGAGAATTTATGCCCCTGCTGGGCTGAACAGTGTGTGTGTGTGTGTGTGCGTGTGTGTGTGTGTGTGTGTGTGTGTGTGTGTGTGTGTGTGTGTGTTGGTACAGATACGATCCAGGCAGCCATGTGCCGGGCCTTCTCGGTACCGCCGGGCTCTGAGTGCCGTCTGTGGATGAAGAGTTCGGACAGCAGCTGTGAGCGACTCAGGAACGTCCACATGAGTGTGTTGGATTCCTGCTTGAGCTCAGGGATGGTAAGGACACACACACACACACACACACACACAAAATGGTGTAAAATTAAGTAACAAATATTTTTACACAATCCTGTAATGTTCTTAATGACAACCTGCTCACCTCAGAGATAATGTGTGTGTGTGTCAGACGGTGATCATGGAGATGAGGAATGCTGATGGTACCTGGCCGAGCTCCAGACCTCAGATCATGTGAGGACAAACATTTTGAATAAAAACATTTTGCTTCTCATTCTGCCTCCATATCTTTTACTTCCTGTTATCTCTGACTACTTCCTGTTATCTCTGACTACTTCCTGTTATCTCTGACTACTTCCTGTTATCTTCCTCATCATCATTCCTTCCTGTCCATGAACCTTCCTCATCCTACCGGTTCTGTTTTCTTTCACTTTTAATTTCTTTTAAAAGCTCTTCAAGCTTTTTATCTCTGTTGTTGGCTTACAGCCACAGTCCAGAACCCCCGATCCAGTCTAGAACCCCCGATCCAGTCCAGAACCCCCGATCCAGTCTAGAACCCCCGATCCAGTCTAGAACCCCTGATCCAGTTCTAGACCTGTTTTTATTTGGACTTGTTGGTTCAGATAATCTCCATCTTGCTTTCAGTTTGTCTTTATGAAAGAACTTCTGGTTTTGTTTTTGACCCGTTTCATGTTCTGGTTTCTGTCTCATGCCTCCATCTGGTTCTGATCCTGACCCGCTTCATCAGGAGAAACTCTGTGGAGGATCAGGACTCGTACAGAGGACAGCCGGGGGTGTGTGGACTCACCAACCTGGGAAACACCTGCTTCATGAACTCAGCCTTACAGGTCTGACCACACACATATACACACACACACACACACACACACACACACACACACACGCATACACACACACGCATACACACACACACTCATACACACACACACGCATACACACGCATACACACACACGCATACACACACACGCATACACACACACCTGCACACGGACTATTACAGATCCTGAAGATATAAAATCTCACGGCAGCCTGTGTGTTTGGTTTGGTTCCCCCCCCCCACCACCCCGCAGTGTCTGAGCAACACCCCCCCCCTGACTGAGTACTTCCTGCAGAGCTCCTACCTGGAGGAGCTGAACTTCACCAACCCTCTGGGGATGAAGGGCGAGATCGCTGAGGCGTACGCTGATGTCATCAAGCAGATGTGGTCAGGACGCCATTACTCCGTGGTGCCGCGCGTCTTCAAGGTGAACGAGGTTTTGGTTTCTGATGAGAAAAGCGTCGCCTCTGTGGTTTCATGCTCCAGGAGTTGAGAGTAATCAGATTACTTTTCACTGCAGACTCATTTCTACATTTTGAAAAAGGTTTTTGATTTCAGAAAGATTCAATATCCAGGAAATGACACAGAAATGGATAAATGACAGAATAAAGCGATGCTTTAGAGAATTATACTGATGAACAAACTAAATTTGTCCGAAATAAATAACAAAATACTGGAATTAATAAATGATGAAGGGATAAATATTCAGAGGCGTAGAACTCCTCCCAGACCCCGTGGGTCACACAATTATTATTAAAATCAGTTTGTCACCTTCCACTTAGCAGACATGCTCTTATTTTGACAAGTCTTCTGAATGAGGCTCACTTCCTCCTGTTCTGAAGAACATGTGCATCTTTTGGTGGTAGAACGAAGGCAAAACACACGGGTGGAGTGAGACACATCAGAAAACGTTATGTCTGACGATCTCTCTCAGGATAAATATAAAGGCTTGTTGTTTTGTCTGATTTAATTAGAATCTTTTCTACCCGATTCCAGATCCTTTGAAAATCACGTGATCAGGCCTGATTTCTGATCATTTAATCGGATCAGAGCATCCCTAGCAGGGCTGGGCGATAAAACAAAAGCAATAAATATTTCAAAATAAGTTTCCCTCGATAGACATTTGAGAACGGGTCGATAGAACTTTGATATAAATAGAGCCACGTAGCTCAGTAGCAGCCAGACAGACGCTCTGCTAACGGCTAATGTTAGTTTAGCTTTAGCCTGCGGCTGCTGGAAACAGGTTACATGGCTGGTAAAAATAACAGAACCGAGTGCCCCGAACGGAATAAAGAGACGGAGCACACAGCGAACGACGTTGAAAATAAAGGACCGAACAGTTGAGTCGTGTGGACGTGTTTGGCTAGCATCGTAGCTGCAAAGCTAATGTGGCGAGTGCAGGTTCATTTAGGCTTTGCAGAATCACAAAAGTGGTGCAGCTTCATACGGATTTAGTACGGCGCGATGCTTCCTGTGTGTTCAGACCAAAGTGGGCCACTTCGCGTCGCAGTTCCTGGGTTACCAGCAGCACGACAGCCAGGAGCTGCTGTCCTTCCTGCTGGACGGACTCCACGAGGACCTGAACCGAGTCAAAAACAAGGAGTACATCGAGCTCCGGGACGCCGACGGGCGACCGGACCAGGTGAGTTTGACTTCCTGTCTGAAGCTTTTACCAGGTTTCAGAGACCAAAGCCAGCTCCTTCATTTGTCTCACAGGAAGTAGCGGAAGAGGCGTGGCGGAACCACCGCCGGCGGAACGACTCGGTGATCGTCGACACGTTTCACGGCCTCTTCAAGTCCACGCTGGTCTGTCCCAAGTGTGACAAGGTTTCTGTGACCTTTGACCCTTTCTGCTACCTGAGCGTTCCACTTCCTGTCAGCAAAGAGCGCGTCATGGAGGTCTTCTTTGTCTCTCTGGACCCCCTCGCCAAACCTGTCCAGGTGAGTTCTGTGGGGTGGACGTCTGCAGGTAAACGCATCCGAGCAGCGTTTGAGATGATGATGTTTGTGTTGCAGCATCGAGTCGTGGTTCCTAAAGCGGGGAAGGTATCGGATCTGTGTGCTGCTCTGTCGGACATGACCGACGTTCCGCCCGCTCAGGTCAGTCAGCGTCAGAGAAAAACCTCCCGTCAGACGCTGAACGGGTTCATGAATCGACTCAGAGCGTGACCCTGAACCGGACCGAGCCAGATCCAGATCTGCCTCAGAAGTGGACGTTTACCACTAATGATGATAAAACTCATCCTAATAAATCATATTTTAGAGTTTCTGGTCTGAGATGTAGACGTAACCATGGCAACACCAACATGCCTGCACAAGTAAGCGTTTAGGGGATTCTTCACCTGAGGCCTGCGTGTGTTTCAGATGGTGGTCGCTGATGTCTTCAACCATCGCTTCTATAAAATCTACAGCGCTGACGAGTCTCTGAGCTGCATCCTGGACCGGGACGACATCTTTGTGTGAGTAAGAGCAGGAGTCCACCCTCGCTGCTTAGAAGAGGTGGAGCTAACCTGAGCGTTGTGTTCAGGTACGAGCAGAGCGTTCTGGAGGAGGAGTCAGTGCTGCTGGCGCTCTACCTGAGGGAGCGCTCCCACTACAGGGACTACGGCTCAGGGAGCAGCTCCTACGGAACGTCGCTGTTCGGACACCCGCTGCTGCTCAACGTACCTCGCAGCAGCTGCAGCCAGGAGGAGCTCTACCAGCTGTTTCTGCTGAGGCTGGCGTGAGTAGGACACCGGATCAGAACCAGGACGTGTTCTCCACTAGGACTCGAGCTAAAGACCCCATCCACCCCATGTCTTCTGTTCTATTATAGCGTATTTTATTTTATATATTATGTTGAATGAATGAGAGGTTTTATTGATCTGGTGTCTGTAGGCGCTACGTGCGACCTCCTGACCCCTCGGAGGAACTGGAGGAGGAGGAGGAGGATGAAGAGGAGCTGTATAAGAGTCAGACCAACGGCATCAGTGACGGTATGACATCATGCTTTATCTTTGTCAGCCAGACATCACAGCGAGTGTGTCGAGGTGAGCCGGAGCGCCGTCTAGAGCCGGAGCGCCGTCTAGAGCTGTCTAGAGCCGTCTCTGACGAATGTTTAGTGAAGAAAACAAAAATGAAACAAAGTCTTTCAACTTTTCTCTGATTAAATCAAAATGAACAGAACCTGTAACTTAAACATTATTTCATCAAATTTTACTTTATAATAAGCAGTAGCTCAGGAGGTAGAGCGGGTTGTCCAGTAATCGGAAGGTTGCAGGTTCGATCCCGGCTCCGGCCAGAGAATGCTGCTGTGTGTCCTTGGGCAAGACACTTAACCCGCCTTGCCTGCTGGTGGTGGTCGGAGGGACTGGTGGCGCCTGTGCTCGGCAGCCTCGCCTCTGTCAGTGCGCCCCAGGGCAGCTGTAGCTACGTTGTAGCTCATCATCACCAGCGTGTGAATGGGTGGATGACTGATTGTGTTGTGAAGCGCCTTGGGGGGTTGTAGAACCCTAAGAAGGCGCTATACAAATACAGGCCATTTACAGGCCATAATAATTAATTATTATTTGTCCTCAGATGAGCAGGACGATGTGGGGACAGCAGGACCGTCTCTGCCAGAACCCTGCTGCAGCGACTCTTCTCCAAACAGCCAATCAGAGAGCTCCGCACCAACCCAACCACAGCCCGGCACCAACGCTCAGAACTCTCCGGACCGGCCAAACGGCTCTCAGAACCAGACGGAGCACGTCACCAGCAGCCCTGATGACAGCGGGGACATGGGGACCAGTGGGGACGTTGGGGCCATGGGATCTAGTGTGGACATGGGGACCAGCGGAGACAAGAGGGGCAGTGGGGACCTGGGGACCAATGGGGACACTGAGACCAGCAGCAACAATGGGACCAATGGGGACAAGGGTACCAGTGGGGACATGGGCGTTAGCGTGGACATGGGGACCAGTGGGGACATGGAGACCAATGGGGTCATGAGGACCAGCGGGGACATGGGGACCAGCAGCAACAATGGGACCAACAGGGACAAGGGTACCAGTAAGGACATGGGAGCTAGTTTGGACATGGAGACCAGTGGGGACATTGGAGCTAACATGGACATGGGGACTAGCAGGGACAAGGAGACAAGTGGAGACGTGGGGACCAGCAGCAACAACACTTTGAAACCACTGACGGAGAAACCACAGCAAACCTGCGACACCACAGAAGAAGAAAACGAAGAACACAAGCAGGAAGAGGCACGTTCACCGAGTCCTCCTGCTCATGAGCTCCCAGCAAAGAAGAAGACGTGTCGCAAGAAGAGGCGGAGCCTGTTCACCATCCAGGCAGTCAACTCCAACGGGACGACAGAGAGGGGGACGGGAGAAGGAGGCAGCGCCGTGTCCTTCAGCTGTAAGTCCAAACAGAACCAAACCTCTTCCTTTGACTTTAACCCGTCCTAGTTAGCAACCCGGCGCTGAACCGTTAGCTCTGAAGCCGGTCCAGGAGGACGGAAGCACCTGGACTGCTGCTCTGTTTGCTACGGTTACCATGGTGACCCTCAGGAGCCACTGGTGGTTACCACGGTGACCCAGACTCTGATAGGCAGGTGAAAATGGATGGCTGGACAGACTGAGCAAGGCCAAAATCATGACATCAGAGACTGCCCATCACTGATTTTCTAGGGGGCGGAGTCACTGGTTAGCTAGGGGGCAGAGTCACTGGTTAGCTAGGGGGTGGGGTCACTGGTTAGCTAGGGGGCGGGGTCACTGGTTAGCTAGGGGGCGGGGTCACTGGTTAGCTAGGGGGCGGGGTCTGAGCCTTTTCTCATATTTTCAGTCTGACAAAAAGTTGCAGACTCAACAGAATGTTCCACCACCATGTCCACCTGCCCTGTGTTGTGTCGGGTACAGATGTCTGCACTACCTCTCAAACTCTGGAGGCCGCCCTGCTATGACACCCCCCCACCCACACACACACAGTTATACTAGAAAACCACCAACCTGCTGAGTGGTGGAAAAGGACCTTCAGGTCATCAGACAGGAGCTTCATTTAAACGTCTTTAGCATTCCTTCTGGAACTCCTGCAGATTGACCCTGTTCTGTTCTGTGTGACCCGGTTCTGCAGCTCAGCCGTACGTGGCCATCGACTGGGACCCTGATATGAAGAAGAGATTCTACAACGAAAACGAGGCCGAGGTCAGTATGGGTGGAGCTTTAAACCACACGGCCGCCGCCTCTGTAACAGCCGAGTCTCCTCTTCCTTCTGCTCGTTCAGCGCTACGTGAAACACGGCAGCATGGAGGTTCCTCAGCAGCAGACCACCGTTCAGCTGCAGGAGTGCATCGACCTCTTCACCACCGTGGAAACGCTGGAGGAGGAGAACCCATGGTAACCCCAGACAGAACCCTCTATCTTCTCTCCTGGGACTAAACTCAGAACCGCCGACCCGTTCGGTTCAGACCCGGAACGTGTTTTTGTTTTTAAAAGCTTCTGTAGCCTAGTGGTTTCTGATGTCGACCGTCTGGTTTGACTCTGGCTTCTGTCTGTGTGTGTGTGTGTGTGTGTGTGTAGGTACTGTCCTGTATGTAAGAAGCATCAACTGGCCACTAAGAAGTTAGATCTGTGGTCTCTGCCTGAGGTTCTAATCATCCACCTCAAGAGGTTCTCCTACACCAAGTTCACCAGAGAGAAACTGGAAACCATCGTGGACTTTCCCCTCAGGTACACACACACACACACACCTGGGTAGTGTAGAACCGCTCACAGACTCTTCTCCACTACGAACGAATTCTTCAGTTACAGGTTGTAAAGCTCGTCTGTCTAAATGGACCATCATGCATTGCGGTCTGAAGCATCTTAGTCCCAAACTGAACAGGGTTCTCCAGCGTGTCTCGGGGTTTCTTGTTCTCGTTTTACTGGAACTTTGAACAAACCCATCATGTCAGAGTTGTTGTGGGCGTCTGGAACCCGTCTGAGACCTCCTAAAGTTTGGAGAGCAAGTTGAGAATAAAAGACCTAATTAAGAGACTGTGACTAAATGGTAACAGGAACAGTAGAATGAGGGACTGTTTGCCCCATGTGACCTGCTGGCTCAGCCCAGTTAGAACCTGGGTCTGCAGTTCGTTAGGATTCAGAACCTGAACGGTAACGAGATGAAGGAAAGTTCTGGAGCTGATTCTAAAGTTTACTTTTTATCCAAGGTTGTAACGTAGAACATAAAACCTGATGTCCGGTAGAACAGTAGAGATGAAGTTCTGACCCGATCCAGGATGAAACATCTGAGTCTGTTTCAGAGATCTGGACTTCTCCAGCTTCCTCCTGAGGAGACATCTGTCCACCGAGGAGCCTCCGAGTCGCTACGACCTCATTGCTGTGTCCAATCACTACGGAGGACTCAGAGACGGACATTGTAAGTCCCGCCCACTTCACTTGGTGACCGGTCACATGACCCCTGACCTCCACTGACCCGTTTGTTCCTGCAGACACCAGCTACGCCCAGAACAAGGACAACGGGCAGTGGTATTACTTTGATGACAGCAAGGTGACGTACGCCTCCGAGGAGCAGATTGTGGTCAGTGCACACACACACACACACTATTATCGTGAACGTACACCATCAGAAACCATCACAAGACCCAGAACTTGTTGCTTCCTGACCCCGGTGGGATTCTGGGTAATATTCTGTCCCGTTTCCTGCAGACGAACGCCGCCTACGTCCTGTTTTACCACCGCCAAGACAAAATCAGGAAACCCAGTCTGCCCGCCCCCAAGGCAAGCTCCACCTCCTCTACCACATTCACCAATGACATCGCTTCCTGTAAGGACGAGGAAGCAGGGCTGGGTACCTCCTCCGTCACCATGGAAACTGATTGATCATTTATGTTTCCGTCAGATTTAACTTCTCGTTTCTTTTTTATTGTTGACAAGTTTAAAAGTCGGAACGGCGGATCCGTTCCTCTCAGGTAGTTTGATTTAAGCTGAAACCCGTCTGGATTTCTGCTCCGGGAAGGAAAACGACCCGGAAGTTTATCACAAAGTTGATTTTTTTAGTTTAAGTCGAAAACTCAGATAATTTATTTTTATCATTTAATTTGTTAAAGCTGCTGACGGCTCTGATTTTACGTTTAATTATCCACAGGAAGCCCCGCCCACCGAACAGGGCTCTGATTGGTCAGCGTCGGGTAAAACAACCAATCAGCTCGTGGTTTGTGTGAATTCTGATTTGATTCTTTTAATGTTGAACAAAAGTGTCAGGGATTAAACATCTGTTTGTATATTTTGGTTCTGATATTTATTAGTGATGGAACCAGTGGAATATTTTGATATTTATAGGCGGGGCTGGGGGGGGGGGGCTCGCTGTACAGTATTTTTTTTATTGTAAGTAAGATTAATGTGGGGGGGGGGGTGCTCTTGCTTCGTCTTCCCTGTCGAACATCAGATGAAATTATTTTATTGTACTTTCAATCTTTTGATATAAATTAAAGGATTATTACCACCATGAGGGGGCGCTGTGTGTTGTGTGGTGGGCAGAACCAGAACCAGGGTTCTGGATCAGCCGGGCCGTTCCGCCTCCAACTGAGTCTGAAACAAAGGAGCTCTGAGGGTTCTGGATTTTATTAGGAAACTTCACAGCAGAACCGGAAAAATCAGCTAAAGTCCAAAGAAAACTCGGGTCTGTAGGGCTAAGCCTACTGATCCAGAACCGGAACACAGACTGGATCAGGTCCAACCTTTAAGTTAATAAAAGTAACATTTTTGATCGTAAATCTGAAGATTTTTAATTTAACAGCTGATTTCATCCCTCAAGCTAGTCAGAACTGGTCCAGAACCTCCTGCAGAACCATGGTGGACCAGACGTCTCAGCTGGAAGATTCAAAGTTCAGGTCTCTGGACATCAGGTCCTCCTCCACGTTCTCCAGAGCCCACTTGTGATTAACGACTTCCAGAGCCTCCCACTCGCTCTGAAACGCACACACACACATTAATGTCCGACTTTTAAGACTAAAACTCATTAAAGGTGATTTTCTGTTCCACCTTAAAAGCCTTGTTGGGGTCGGGGGGCATCGCCATGGCAGCACCGCTCATCTGGTCCTGCATGACCCGTGACTGGTCAGCAGCTGTAAGAGAAGAACCGGGTCGACCGTTTGTTAGGAAGGTTCTGGGGACCGATCGTAGCGCTCCAGCTGGAACCCACCGTTGTCCTGACCCAGGATCAGGCTGTACATGCTCCGGAGTCCAAACACGTTCAGGAAGTACCAGGATGCCGAGCTCACCCTGCAGACAGGAACCAGAACCAGAATCAGGCGGACTGGAGGGGACAGTGTTCTGGGTCTGAGGGCCAAAACACTAGCGTCTCAGTTTAAAGGAACCACTGTTTTGGGTCTAAAACATCCGGATGTTTTTACCAGGAAGCATCCAGAGACAGCAGCTCGATTCCTCTCTGCAGCATCGGCTTGAATCTCAGAGTCAGCGGGAACGGGACCTTCGCTGTGGAGCGACAATGTTAATCAGGTTAATTTGTTTATTCAACCAGGAAGGTCCCGTTGAGATTAAAAACCTCATTTTCAAGGGAGTCCTGGCCAAGAGGCAGCAAAAGTTACAGTTACAAAATTTTCCAGTTACACAGACATGTACAGAATTACAGAAGGCAGTTACAACAGGGAATCTGTCTCAAGGGCTCTCAGTCTGGTTTTAAATGTATTCAAGGAGATGAGCTCGGTTAGTTTCCAGTTTTCCTGCAGCCTGTTCCATGCAGAAGGAGCAGAGTGAACAAAAGCCCTTTTGCCCAGTTCAGGGCGAGCAAACGGAACACAGAGTAACAACTGATCGTTTGCACGCAGACTGTGAGAAGTTACACTTCTCCGTGAGATTAAGTTACAGATGTAGTTGGGTAGTAATCCAAGCATTAATAAATAAATCCACCTGATATTTTAGCAGAGATGCTATTTATCTAAATCAACTAAAATTCTTCCCAGAACTAAACGCAGATGGTTTTGGCTGCAGCCAGGAGGATCATCTGAAGGATGTCCATCATTAAGTGTCCTCCTCCATTAAGCCAGCTCTAGAGGCTGCAGAGATGTCACTCTGCTGCTCCCGCTGCTAAACAAGTCTCTTGTTGCTATGGTTACATAAAGGAATCCAGAACAGTAAAAGTCTGCAGCTTTGATCTGAGACTAAACAAGATGTGTTATTTTAGAATTCTGGTTCTAGGTTACTGATAACGAGAGCTAGCGCTGGTGCGTTCACAGACCCAGAGACGGTCTGATATTTGAGCTCCGGATGATTCTCATAGCTCACCTGTCTCAGGTAACATAAACATTTACACAAACTCACTGATAACAAATCCAGAGAAGACCCAGTTGATCCATCCACCAACCAGAATCATGGGCAGCACGTTGATCAGGTTCCCCTTCATCATGTCCATCACCATGCTCGGGTCTGAAACAAACAACCGCATCAAGCTCAAAGACTGCTTTTATTGTGAAATAATCCCTAAAGGACTTCCTGTAACTGAAAGCTGACCCTTCACAGGCCCGTCTCACGACTCGGATCAGCACCTGTCATCGGGTTCTTCGGGACCACTTTCCTCTTGACCTTCTTGAAGAAGCCGGTTTCTGCGTTGTTGAAATAATGTTTCCTCATGTTGAACGACTGAAACAGGAAACAATAAGAGTCATTTTCTGACTATTTTAAGGAATCAGGAGTTAAAAGATTTAAAAGAAAATTTATTTTTTAAAACTAAAAACACATTTTCACATCAGATGTTCATTTTTTATGGAAGTTTGGGTTTTTTAGCTGCAGAACATCATCAGAACTTTAATAAACTAAATAATTAGAACCGATTTTAGATTTTCTGCAGCTCTACAGGGTTTATAGGTTCTGAGCAGAACTACAGAACTGGATTTCTAACCACTAGATGGCGCTATGCCTTTACCTGTCGGGGGAGGAACTTCCCGTTCTCCCGGAGGACGCGGCTCCGCAGGAGCACCTGGCTGAACAGAAACACCGGAAAAATCCATCAACACTCGGGGTCTGCAAGCTATGGCTCGGGGGGGGGCAGGTAACAGGACCAAACCTCACATCAGATTCGGTCTGAGGCTCCAGAAACATCAGAGAGCACAGATTTTACAGGTCAGTTACCATGGTAACAGACCTGCACCAGGTGGACTCGCATGTCAGAGACCTGCTCCAGGTGGACTTGCTCACCTGTCGGAGACCTGCTCCAGGTGGATTTGCTCACCTGTCAGAGACCTGCTGCAGGTGGACTTGCTCACCTGTCGGAGACCTGCTGCAGGTGGACTTGCTCACCTGTCTGAGACCTGCTGCAGGTGGACTTGCTCACCTGTCAGAGACCTGCTGCAGGTGGACTTGCTCACCTGTCGGAGACCTGCTGCAGGTAGACTTGCTCACCTGTCAGAGACCTGCTGCAGGTAGACTTGCTCACCTGTCAGAGACCTGCTGCAGGTAGACTTGCTCACCTGTCGGAGACCTGCTCCAGGTGGACTTGCTCACCTGTCAGAGACCTGCTGCAGGTGGACTTGCTCACCTGTCGGAGACCTGCTGCAGGTGGACTTGCTCACCTGTCGGAGACCTGCTGCAGGTAGACTTGCTCACCTGTCAGAGACCTGCTGCAGGTGGACTTGCTCACCTGTCGGAGACCTGCTGCAGGTGGACTTGCTCACCTGTCAGAGACCTGCTGCAGGTGGACTTGCTCACCTGTCGGAGACCTGCTGCAGGTGGACTTGCTCACCTGTCGGAGACCTGCTCCAGGTAGACTTGCTCACCTGTCAGAGACCTGCTCCAGCTCCACCTTCTTGTTGCTGTGGAGCAGCTGGGTGACGTAGTGACGAAGGACACCAACGAAGAAGGTGATGAAGACGATGGGCAGAACCACCCAGACCCGGATGCTGGAGTCCAGGAGGAGCTCCGGATCGGCCATTCCGACTCAGACCCAAACAGGAAGTCTCTGAGGAGCAGGTTCATGTTTATTATTTAGTTTTGTACTGAAGGAGGAACTGAGGCCTGATTTAAAGAACCGGACTCACAGAACCACACAGAAACCGAACCAGGATCAGTAGGTCTCATGAAGTGGTTGTTCCTGTGTCTTGTGCACCTGGACAGGTGAGACGTCTGTCTGTAAAACACGCTAAATGATTCTGAATTTAACATTTTCAAAAACAGAATTTCTTGGGAATAAAATTGATCTTTGATGATAAACGATAGGATTGTTTTAAAGGTCGGTGTCATTCAGTCTGAATCTCAAGAACCCTTCATTCTAGCCGGCATGTCTTACGAACTTACTGTTTTTGTTACTGGAGCTAAACTGGAATTCAGTAAATAAACAACGAGTAATAAGATCTGACCTTTCAAAATAAAGGATAGTGAATATATTTCTGAAGGGTTTGTTGTAACTGTTAACCAGTTTTTAACATTTATTTATTACATAAACCTGTTCAGTCATTCTGGTTTATGACTCATTTTACTTATGAACTGTTTTCTTTATACTTTACACTGTATGAATTAAATGACGATTTTCAACCAGAGTTTGTAATTATTGTGAAAACTGATTAAAAAATAATCACAGAAACACGTTTAGACTAAAACCTGAGAAAAAGCAGCTTCAGATGAAAACCGAAGAATCTTTATAAGAAAATTACAAACTCGTTCTTGTTGATCAATGAAAGTTCTCGTCTTTAAAAAAATTAAACATTTATTTTTTTTCTCTGTACAAATAAATATTAAAATAAAAGTTAGATATTTATTTGGGCTTCAATCGGGAGAACCTTCAAAGAATCGAAACTTTGGTCTAAAGCACTAAAACCTGCTGTTCTTGTTCTAAATCAGCGTTTTAGCACTCATCTGGTTCCGGTTCAGCTCATAAACGGAAACGTGTTGTTAAAACTAACGTTTTAAAGCTATAAACAAACAAAACATACCACATTTACGAACTTTTACATACAAGTACGTTCAGGTGCGTCGGTCAAATGAGCACTTCCGGTTTAACCGGAAACAGAAACAACGTTGACTAGAGGACCCATAGATCCGTATGCGGCCATAGATCATATATATCACTAGATGCCTTCTCGAGGCCTTCGTCGCGCTGTTCGTCGATTGGACGAACGTCCCTACGCGGCGGCCATCTTACCTCGGACTGCTGCCCCCTTTCATAACACTGGTTTCAATGGTGAATGTGCTACTTAAATAACTCTAACTTGCTCAATTTTCAACCAATTTCAAACGGGTTGGTTTGTTATAAACGCCAGAGATGTGGCTGTGAAATATGATGGATTTGGCCCGTTTATTTAAAAATGTTAAAGTATGTCCTATCAAGCCTATGTGTCATAAGGTTTGTAATAATGTAAACCGTTTGTAAATCCGTTAATTTTTCATCGAGTTAAGAGTGTTTTTGTGTAAGTTATCACTCACCTTCCATCTGCATTGAGAGCGGAGTGTCTGCTGTTGGCAGTAAAATGGCCGCCGTGTAGGGACGCTGTCAACTCCCAGTTCAGGCATCTAGTGATATATATGATATCTATGTTTGACAGCTGGAGGCTGGAAGCCTCCAGCTGTCAAACATAGCTCCTGGTGGCTGCTTGGAGGGGCCTGGACCTTGGGCTCTGGCGGGGTTGGGCGCCCTTGGGTCGCAGGCTGCTGAGTTCCGAGCTCAGTCTACCTTCGGGTGGGTGACTTCGGGCTGGGCTGGGGGCTTGCCGTCGTCATCTCCTGGGCCTCTGGCACGGCTGCTGGTTGCCCTCACGGGAGAGCCTCTGCGCCCATTGGTAGAGGGGTTGGGGCTGCTCCAGTGGTGGTCTCTCTGGGGTCCCCACGCTCTGGGGACCTCGGGATCTCAGGGCTTAGATCTCCTCCATCCTCAATACACAACATCACCTCACATCACTGTTTTAAACGGGTGTGTTCTGCCATTGATTTGTGATTGATGTGTTTGACCCTCTGTTACCAGAAACCAGTGATTTGGGGTGGTTCACTCTTCTTTGGCAGAACTAACCTGTTTCATTAAAAGAGTGAAACGATGTGATGTTTAACACTCCTTTGACAGAGCTCACTGGTTTCATGAAGAACAGTGATACGATGTTTCACGCTCCCTCCGCAGACCTCACCTTCATGAAGGACAGTGATGTGAAATGTTTTACTCTACTTTTTCAGAACGTACCACTTTCATGACAAATGGTAACAAGGGTATGTTTTACTCTCTTGGTAGAACTCACCCATTTCATTAAAAGGCTTGGGTTGGTGTGCACGAGGATCATGGTTGATTCCTGTGACAAGCAGCTCTGATGTTTAAGACTATGTGGACTCTTCACATCAAATGCTCTAAAATACAAAGCCTCAGTGTCTAGATTAGCTCAATAGTGAAAGAGTTGGGTTGGTGTACAGAAGGATTATGGTTCAATTCCACTAGATGCTGTCCTAACGTTTTAGATTTAATGTGAATTCTTCACAGCATGAAATGATGTAAAATACAGTCAGGAGGTCAGCAGCTTCTAGAATAGCTTAGTCTGGAAAACATTAGGCTGGTGAGCTGATGTTTCAGGGTTCATGATGCAGACACAATTTTTAAACTTGATGGGAATTCTTCACAACATGAAATACTCTAAAACAAAAGCTGCAAGCATCTTCAAAAATAGCCCAGTCTGTTAGGCATTGGGGTTGTAGTGTAGATGGTTCAGGGCTCAATCCTAGGAAATAAAATATGTTTTAGACTTTGTGACTTCTTCTGGTCCCATACCCACTCCACTCCAGTTGGTGGCAGTAATGAGCCAAGAAGAGGCTTGCTATCTACCACAAAACCGCTTGAAGAAGAAGAAATTGTTTTTTTGGAGCAAACAAATCCACAAAACCAATGTCTTCTTCTTCAAGCGGTTTTGTGGTAGATAGCAAGCCTCTTCTTGGCTCATTACTGCCACCAACTGGAGTGGAGTGGGTATGGGACCAGAAGAAGTCACAAAGTCTAAAACATATTTTATTTTCTAGGATTGAACCCTGAACCATCTACACTACAACCCCAATGCCTAACAGACTGAGCTATTCTT
Source organism: Aphyosemion australe (assembly GCA_006937985.1). Lineage (NCBI taxonomy): Eukaryota > Metazoa > Chordata > Actinopteri > Cyprinodontiformes > Nothobranchiidae > Aphyosemion > Aphyosemion australe. The sequence goes on along the minus strand of SSNS01000028.1, from coordinate 2,270,723 downwards.
GAAGATGCTTGCAGCTTTTATTTTAGAGTATTTCATGTGAAGAATTCCCATCAAGTTTAAAAATTGGCAGATTGATTCTGCAGCATGAGCTAGACAGCTGGCAGACTCTGGGAATTGAACCGTGAAACTTCAGCTCACCAGTCTATTGTCTTCCAGACTGAGCTCCACAGGTAGGTACCCAGCAGATGTTTTTTTGAGCTTTTCATGTTGTCAAGAATTCACTTTAAGTCTAAAATGCACCACTTCTTGAAGGATTGAACCATGACCAGACAAGGCAAGGCGGCTTTATTTCTATAGCACATTTCATACACGGAGGCAATTCAATGTGCATTCCATTTAGCAAGAATGGCAAGAACAATAAAATCAACATGACAGCACAATTAAAATTCATACACATTCACTTTAGATTTATAAATGAAAAAGAAAATGACAGTGTTAAAGGCTGAGCAGGTACAGTGCAGAAGGTGCAGCATCAGAAACATTCATTCATAGGCTGATGAATGCATGAAAATTTCTAGAGTTGGGGCACATCTGAGGTCATGAGGAAGCTGATTCCATCTGTGTGCAGCATAGTAGCTAAAAGCAGCTTCACCCTGTTTGGTTCTGACCCGGTTCTACCAGCTGATTGCTTCCTAAGGATCTCAGAGCCCTGCTGGGTGGAGATACTGGAAGGTATTTTGGCCCCATGCCATTGAGTGATTTATAGACTAGTAGAAGCACTTTGACATGGATTCTGTAGTTTACTGGTAACCAGTGTAGAGATTCAAGAACAGGAGTGATGTGCTCAATTCTCCTGGTTCTTGTTTAGACTCTAGCAGCAGCATTCTGAAGAAGCTGCAGCTGCTTCACATCTTTTTTGGGAAGACCAGACAGAAGACCATTGCAGTAGTCCAGCCTGCTGGAGATGAACGTATGAATTAGTTTCTCTAGGTCTGGTCTGGACATGAGACCTCTGAGTCTTGCTATCTGATGAAGATGATAAAACGCTGATCTAGTTATAGCCTTAATGTGACCAGTGAAGCTCAGGTCTGAATCAACTACGACACCAAGATTTCTAACCTGAGTCTTTGTTTTTATTCCTCTGGAGCCAAGTTGAGCAGTAACCTCCATCCTATCCTTCTGATCTCCAAAGACAAGAACTTCAGCCTTGTCTTTGTTTAACTGGAGGAAGTTTGACTGCATCCATTGACTTGCTCCAAACACTGACAGAGTGAGTCTAGAGCAGTGTTTCCCAACCCTGGTCCTCAGGGACCACTGTCCTGCATGTTTTCCATGTTGTCCTTTCAAACACCAGAGTTTCCCTGCTGCCACACACCTGACTTAAATGAATGAGTGATTAACAGGCATCTGCAGCATGTGACATCCTCCTGAGGAGGCGATCTAAATCAGGTGTGCTGAAGCAGAGACATGGAAAACATGCACGACAGTGTGCCCTGAGGACCAGGGTTGGGAAACACTGGTCTAGGGGACCACAGTCACTAGGTGATAGAGCTAGGTAGATCTGGGTGTCATCTGCATAACTATTGTTGTTATTGTATATGACCTGACCCATGTAGAGATTGAAGAGCAGTGGTCCAAGAGTTAAGCCTTGGGGGACCCCACGTGTCATGGTGATCTGCTTTGATTTATGATCACCAATAGAAACAACATAATCCCTGTCTGTGCCTGATAGTCCCACCCAGTTTATGAGCCTATCAAGAAGGATGTTGTGATCCACAGTATCAGAAGCTGCACTGAGATGGAGCATCATCAGAACAGATGTTTAGCCTGAATCCGTATTTAGACGAATATCATTGAATACCTTCATCAGTGCCGTCTCAGTGCTGTGGTGTTGTCTAAAGCCTGACTGAAAACCATCTAGCAGGTTGTTTGTTTCCAAAAACCTGTTCAGCTGGATCATAACTGCTTTCTCTATAATTGTCCCAATAAAAGGGAGATTAGAGATTGGTCTGTAGTTATTCATCACTAAGGATCTAGTTTGTTTTTCTCTAGAAGAGGCTGAACAGCAGCAGTTTTCAAGGATTTAGGAAAAATACCTGACATTAAGGAGTAATTAAAAAATTTCAGTACTTCAGCTTTCAAACAACTAAAAACATTTTTAAAGAAGTTAGTTGGCAAGGTGTCCAGACAGCAGGTGGATGAATTTAAGGTCTTTACTATGTCCTCCAGTGTTTTAGCACTAATCACACTGAAAGCTGGCGTTCTAGCCAGATTGTTGCTGTAGCAGTGGTCTGGTTGTGCAGGTTGACATGGAGGAATGAATGGCTAATCTGATGTTTATGATTTTCTTGTTGAAAAAGGATGCAAACTCATTACTGTCATGGTTTTAGGGATATATTTGACCCACATACAAGAGAAACCCTCAAGAGAGCAGAAAAATGGTGTAAATAACAAATGTTTATTTTCTGGAGTTGGTCGAGGTATTCGGTACTGAATTGGGTTCTGGAGCCGGAGGTCTGGACCGCTGGAAGGCATCACACAGAAGGTGATGAACTGAGCAAGGAGGAATGTTGAATAATAGCTCGAGACCCCTTACTGTGATGAGACTTACGGGTATGCTGGAGAGGTGAGCAGGACCCGGGGCTGTAGACCGGAGAGGAGGCTCAGGTGGGGCTGGAGCAGCTTGGAGGTGAGTTGTAGACAACAGAAGGAGGGTAATGATAAAAATTGAATGGCTTATGGCGTAACGTTGGAGGGTGGACAGGAGACGCACGGGAGGATCAGAATCAGAAGGGTTTTATTGCCAGATGTGTGAGAAATCACAACATTAGGAAATTGCTGCGGTACTTGGTGCAAAAAGAAAGATAAAATATAAGAGATAAGCAAATATAGGAAGTAATAATATACTCATGATAAAATAATTATTATAAAAGTGGTGATAATTAGAGAAGCAGCTACTATATGCACAGTGCAGGTCCTAATCAGAGGGGATCAGCTTCAGGTACAAACACAACACCGGGTCATGTGACTGGGACCAAGCGACTGGAGTGGGCAGCCCTAGGATTGACATTCATGAGTCCAACAGCAGAGGGGAAGAAACTTCTTCGGTACGTTCATTCTGTGTATCTTTTACTTAATTGTTTAACTTTTTTGTTCTTTTTAAAACACAGGTAGGACATTTTTTTTACCTTTTCTGCTGATGTTTCAATCATCTGCTGTGATCTTCTTCAGAGCTAAGCTGCTAATGCAGCTTCACTTCCGCTTCCGTTTATGCGTGGGCAGCAGGGGACAACATCGCCCCCTGCTGCCCACGCTTTCTTCCTTGATGACGCAGTCCCATGCGTGGTCCAACGTGTACACCCCGTCCTCCCTGTTCATGGTCCCATGTCCACGTCTCCTTATTTCGATAGCTTCCTTTATCCATCTTTTATATTTCTGCTGTTCAGTGTTGATAGTCCTTGTGCTGTCCCAATCCATGATGTGGTTTTCTCTGGTGCAATGATCTGTGACTGCTGATTTCTTCATTGTGCTCTCTGCTTCCTGTCTTACTGCTCTTGTGTGTATTTTGCTCGTCTCTTTTTTGTGTTCTAATGTTCGTGTGTGTGTTGGCATCCTGTTTCTCCTATGTAGTATGTTTAAATAACATAGACGACACAGGAAACATAAAATTCACATTCACAATAGGAAGAAATGGAGGGCAATATTACAGCGTACCACACAGTGATTGAGGAGGTGAGGATGGACTCGATGACTGCGGTGTAGAACTGCCTCATCCACTGTGCTGGCAGGTTGAATTTCTTCAGCTGCCTCAGGAAGTTCATCCTCTGCTGGGCCTTCATTATGATGGAGGTGATGGTGGGCTCCCACTTGAGGTCTTGGGTCATGGTGGTGCCCAGGAAGCGACATGAGTCCACCATCGTGATGGGAGTGTCAGACAGGGTTATGGGGGGGAGGGGGGCTGTGTGCTTCCTGAGGTCCACAACAACCTCAGCTGTCTTCTGGGTGTTTAGCACCAGGTTGTTGTGGCTGCACCAGGACACCAGCCGTTCCACCTCCATTCTGTAGGCAGACTCATCCCCATCAGAGATGAGTCCAATCACGGTGGTGTCGTCTGCAAACTTGATTAGTTTGACAGACTCGTGGTTGGAGGTGCAGCTGTTGGTGTCCAGGGAGAAGAGCAGAGGGGAGAGAACACAACCCTGAGGGGAACCGGTGCTGATGGTCCGCAGGTCCGACACATTCTTCCCCAGCCTGACTTGTTGTTTCCTGTCTGTCAGGAAGTCAGTGATCCACCTGCAGGTTGGGTCAGGCACGTTCATCTGGGACAGTTTGTCTTGGAGGAGGTCTGGCAGGATTGTGTTGAAGGCGGAGCTGAAGTCCACGAGCAGGATCCTGGCGTAGGTACCCGGGGAGTCCAGATGCTGCAGGATGAAGTGTAGAGCCATGTTGATGGCATTCTCTACAGACCTGTTGGCTCTGTAGGCAAACTGCAGGGGGTCCAGGAGGCGTGATTTGGAATCGTAGGATGGCCAAGGAAGTTCCCGCCATTCTAACCTCTGATTGGATGGAAGGGCTCTTCTACGACTGGCTATTTCATGTAACAGCAAACCGTCTTTCCTCGCTGCAGGGTTTTTATGTCTGTAGCCAGATCTTGAGGAGTTTTTATTTATTTATTAACTTATACTTTAAGAGGATAAACCAACTGAGATTAAACATCTCGTTTTCAATTGGGTCCTCTTAGAAAAAGATGCAAATAAAAAACCAAGATAACAAAATGTTGCGAGGTGGACAAACCGAGGGCCCGGGCAGGATTCAAACCTCAGACCCCCGAGTGCGAGTCATGCACGTTAACCATTCAGCCAAAGGGATGACTGTTTAAAAAAAGATTATATCACACTACATGATACGACAATCATATGGGGTCAAAATGGGCTCAGCTCCATGTAAACTCGAAAAAATAAATTGTAAATTCAAATAAAAATTGAAAACTTGAAAAAATAAATTGTAAATAAAAAAAAATAAATATAACTTTGAACCTAAAACTGCAACCAAAAAACAAATTTCATGAAGGAAAACTAAATGAAACAAAAGTTGTGGCCGAGTTTACGTTTCTCTTCCTCCTCTGCTCTCAGGCCTGAGTTTACGTTTCCAATACTTTCTTTTCCTTTACGATGCTGAGCCTGATTTGACATGGGGGGGCGGGCTTTGGGCTCATTGGCTACATGGGAAATGAATGACAGCTGGGTGAAAGCGCTTAGGTTTGACGTCATTTCCGCCCAGGTCGTGTTTCTGTTGTTAGCAGTAGCACCATGGTTAGCACATCCACATTGCGCAATGGTGAGCCTACCTGCGTTGGGCAGACCACCGTTCATCTGCAGTAAGTTCATTTTTTCTGTTCATTTACCGTTTATGAAGTTAAAAGTTTTGTTTTTGTCTGAGTTTTTCAATGTGATTGAGCAGCGTGTGCTTCTTGTTAGCGGCTAGCAAGGTTAGCCTTAGCTCAATTCTAAATTACACAGCATCTTTGTCAGATCACATCCATTTCTATTTAGCTCATTTTAACTTGAAAGTGAATGTGTGTGGATTCTCACAGATCTCAGTAACATGGAAGGTAGCCTAACCACCAAGCATGAAGCATATGCATCATTTTACACACAAGATTAATGCTAAGTTACATCTAATTACTGATAATATGTCTCCAATCCTGGTCCACGAGATCTGCTATCCAGCATGTTTTACTTTCTAACTCCTGCACACCTGATTTTAAAAACCAGAAGGTCTGCAGAGCTTCAAGACCACTAATTCAACCACTGACTCAGTTCTGTAGGAGCGTGTAAACTTGGGTTTAATAAATTAGCAATAATATTGGATGAGGCCTGCTTTACATTCTGTATTTTTGTTGTTTTCAGGAAATGTTGGAGAAGCAAGTTATGGGAAGATTTCTACTAAGAGTTCAAGAGGCAGGTCACCACCAGACCACACTGGTGCTGTTCACAGCTCGTGGATGTGGAGGAGGAAGTTTCACAATCAGCGGTTTGTGTGTGAATACCCAATGTAATATGCTCGCTCTTATTTCAGTTTCTGTCAGTGAGCCCAACATGACGTAATCACGGCGACGGAAAAGCGGGAGGCTTTAATAGCGTCTAACATCAAACTCTGCAAAGCAAGAATTGGTCTAGTTCACTAGGCTAACAAATTCCTGAAAGGGGAAAACTCCGGATTGCTGCTTTAAAAAAAAAACATTTTTAAAGAAGAATGAAAAATATTTCATAATACTGAGCTTAGATTTTACATAACGTTCTGTTATTTCACTATTTCATTGTCAGATTACTTAATTGTCTAGTATTTATTCATGTAGATACTTATTTCATAATTTATTATTTATTTAATTATGAACACTTTGGAGTTCCATATTATGGAAACATTAAATTTTTTTAAAGATAATTTTTGTTTTAAACAGGAAACGAATTAAAGCGTTTTAACAATACATGTGTAAACTACTGAAATAAAAAATAAACCAACTAAACCAAAAACCATTAACTAATAGAAATACAGTTTTTTTTATTCCAAATAAACTTTTAATTTACTTATTTGTAATCAGCCATTTAACTTGTTGGTGGCAACACTCTGTCTATAAAGGATTTAAGTGTTATTATATAAATTGGATCGAAACACTAGAAATCAATCCTTCTAGGCTGATGAGAGTAAGGCTTTTCCGCCCTCTGGTGGAGAGAAGCTGTTACTACTACTTCAAAGACAACTGACTAGACCTTCCTGTAAATTCTTTCTATTACTTGAATTGCTTGTAATTTGTCGCATGATTTGATTGGTGGCAACAAAAGCTGTCTATAAGGGATTTAACTCAACTCTATCCTTAGAAACACAGGTTCAAATCACTCTTTCACAATAAAGCTTTAGAAACCTTCCAATAGGTAAAGTATTTGTGTGAGAGCAGTTCAGTACTGGCGGTATTTAACCCTGACATAATGTTAGAAAATATATTTTCTGGTAAAAAAATTGGCCACCAGTATGCTATAGACGTACTTATTTAAAAGACAAAATGCAAAAAAACTTATGTAATGAAAATAAATGTATGAAAATATTTTCTCCACTTCTATGTTTTTAATAGGTTTGTACACGACAAAAAGCGAGTACAGCATCCTGAAAAGTTAAATCTGCCTTAATAATAACTTTATAGAATTTATTCTACACATCAAAGGCCTTTGCATCATCCTAATTAACCCAAAATGTCTCAAACTGTATTTTTTCTGCCAGACTAACCGTGTCTGAAGAAATAAAAGAAAACAATTAAACTAAAGAAAATCTAAGATTCTTGCAAAAATGAGCCGCCCTGGATCAATGAAAACATTAAATGAGTCATTTTCTGATTATTGGTGTTTCATTATAGAAACGTGCGTCTGACACTGGATAAACACAACAGGACACGCCCCTCCATCCACATGAACAGATTTTTATATTTTTTGAGCAATAAATATTTCCACTTTTCCATATCTCTGCAGTTTCAAAAACAAAGTACAAGTAATATATATTTATGTACACAGCTAAAATCTTCCATACAGCATTTTAAAATAATGTTGCCTCTGTTGGACACATATTTGACACTTTACTCGTACAATTTTACAAGGACTATTGCAGTCTGTCTGTTCTCTACATTATAAACAAGAACGTGATCGTCTGTGTTAGAAACAAACAGCTCCGGTGCATCCGTACACGACGACAGACGGCCTTTACGTGGGAACAGAAAAGTCCGAGGTTTAGATCTGATCCGAATCAGATCTGATGCTCCTTTAAAAAAAGTTTTGTTTTTGTTTGTTTTCCTGCAGCAGATAAAAAAATCCCTTCTGTTCCCAAAGTAAAGCAGCCGCAGAGAACGCACCCGCCGTCGGGCGGCGTGAGAACTCGCATCAACCTTTATTTAATGACTGTTATGTACATTCATGTATATAATACAGGTCATTCAGTGCAGAAACTGTAATAAATACCACATGCAAACCCATAGTGGAGAGCAGGCCCGGGCAGAAAAACAAAGAAACTAAAATAGTAATAAAAGCAGGCATTCAACGGGCCAAACCAACATTTCTGCATGTTCTCAGACCGAATCTGAGATATTTGTGCTTCCTGCAGGCAGCTTCAGCTTTCAGCTGGTTTCTCAGGTCTGCCTTTTGAGCAGGAAACAGATTGATTTGTATTATCTGAAACTAGGCTTGACTAGATTTAGTAAAGTCATAAAGGTTCTAAAAGTCAGGATGAGTGAAATAGTCATCTAGTCCTCATGAGAAAAAAAACATGATTTGTATTATTTTTAATTTAAAAATGAAACTAAAACAGTGAAGAACAGAGTCCTTCCTGGGTTAGGGCCCAACCCTAACCCTTAACTGGATTTAAAAGGTTTGGATTCATCAGCTGATCAGGTGTTTGGATCAGAACTGTCTCCTCTAGAGAAGCAGATCTTTAGTCAGTTTGACCCTCTGGAGCATACAGGCGTGTGTTAACCATCACTCCAGGTAAATATCTAGAGTCTCCGCCTCCTTCTGTCGTTTAAAAGTAAAGTCATTTAAACATGTTTAAAGAAGCTTCTGTTCTACAGCTGGAAGCCCCGCCTACTCACCTGCACCAGTCAGGTGTTTTGAAGCAAATTCCAGCAACATCATGAGAACTCAGGTGTGCAACAGAATCCAACACCTGAGGTGTAGTTTTGATTCTAGTCAGGAAATGTTCCATTTATTCCCACCGAAGGGGCGGGGCTTAAATTATAGGCTGGAACCAGCCACTAGGAGGCGTTTGGGTAACTTCGGCTTTAGACTCCAGGTTCCATCCCTGACGTCCTCCTGGGGAGTGGACGTTGAGCCTGAGGTCAGAGGTCAACACAGAAACAACCCCCAGAGCTTCACGTGAGACACCACAGGCTTGAGCCTGCAGGTTGAAGGTTAAAGGTCATGTCAGGACAAAAGAAACGGAACAGCTGAAGGAGCAGAAAGCAACATGGCGGCTCGTCTCTGTGTTTAGGTTTACGTCATCATCAGTGTCTTCTTGTTGCACCTTCTGAGGACCAGGGGACGTTTTCATGTCCTCAAACAAAAAACCTGATTCATTTCACTCTTGACTTTCAGATGGATGAAAAAAAAGTCTTCAGCCAAATAAACGAAACAGAATCAGAACTAAAGGGTGAGAAGGCTCAGAGAAAGTCCTTCAAGAACATGCAGAAACTCTGGTGTGGAACGGCTTCCTCTGGATTTATTTAGCAGTATTCTCCTGAGATAGGCTCCGCCCAGAGCGCCACACAGGGCTCCGCCCCAAGCACACACCTGTGGGATGTCGGGACCGTAGGGCTGCAGATACACGGTGCCGACCCGATGGCCCAGAACTCCAAACAGCTCAGCAGGAAGAGCTGATCTGGGAGCTGCTTGGTTCTGATGAGTCCAATCTGAGACGTGGTCATCAGAACCAGTTGGTCAGAGATAAAAGTCGCTTGTAAACATATTAAAAGTTTAAAAAATGTTTTCGTGCCCTGCTGAAAAACCAGCATATGTTGTGTTTTGGTGCTGGTTTAGCTGGTGTACCTGCTGGTCCAGCACCAAAACACAACAGCAGGATGTTTTCATAAGATGCCCAAATAAATGTAAATAAAATGAAATAAACTCACATTCGAAGCACAGAACAAACTCAAAAATGCTAAAAATACAAAACAGCCCAAGGAGTACGTTATGTTAGTAGAAGCTTGTCACACAACATCACTGATATCAGAAACTCGCCCTAAAAAGTCACCGGGTTCTTCAGATCGAAGACAGCAGGGACCCAAGGATGGCTTCCAGCAGGGACTCAGGTCCCCAGAGTCCACCTCCTGGTGAGGAACGCCTGAAGAACCCGGAGAACGTTTGTTTTTCAGAGCATTCGTTTTGTTAATTCAAGCAATCCCAAAGGTGGGCGACAGCTCGGTGCTGCTGGCCCGATAAAAACAGAACACGCTGTACAGGTTCTATCTACAGGTGGTGCATTCAGGTGATCACTGGAAAACTAAAACATCTGCATTCACAATCTCCATCACCCAGGAAAGTGCTGGTAGGTTTTCCAAGAAGCTGAGTTTGATCTGAAATCAGGAAAAGTTTGGGTGGAGGTGGAAGAACGTTCCTCCAGCTGCTGTGGCTTCTGACGTCCACTCATCTTCATCAAAACAAACACTTAAATATGTCTCGTAGAGAGTGCAAAAAGGTCAAACGTGATCCAGTCCTGTGATGTTCTCAAGTTCTTCCAGAAGAATTTAGGTCCGAGTCTGAGTTCTGGTTGGACTGAGAGCTTCGGTCTGTCCGCCATTAAAAAAATAAACAACAATGGCTTCATGTTTGTTTCTGTGAGACGGCGAATAGCTGAAGCCGAACCGTCTTTAATCCTGTTTTTCTGATTTTTTTGTACCATCCCCGTGTCTGAAGGCACCGTGTTCTCCGTCAGCTGATTCAATCTCTCTCCAGTCCAGACTGGGTGGGAAATTCTCTAGTTTCACTGGATTTTTAATGAGATAATAAAGGATGTTGACATTAAAACCCTTAACTATGAATCAGAGGAGCTTTACTGAACTCAGGTTTAGATGTTTCACAGCGGTGTATGGGGCGCCGACTGTGAAAGTAAATCTGAATTTACAAAGTTCAAAATTTAGAATCAAATCCAAATATTTAAAGATAAAATTAAACATTTAGAGTAAAATAAAGTTAAAAATAAATATCTAGAATAGAACCTGAATACATAAAAAAAATATTTGAAATCAAACATAAATATATAAAAGCAAATCTAAATATTCAGAATTAAAAACATATATAAAAGAACAGATAATGTTCATAATTAATCTAAATACTTTATATGAATTCTAAACCTTTAAATTAAAACATATGAAAGTTAACCTAAAATATTTAGAATCAAATAAAGTCTAAACGTAGATAATTTACCACCCTGCAGAGAGAACTCCAGCAGAACGGGACCTTAGACGGGAGATCTCTGTGTTTTTTATGAAAGCTAAATATTTAGTTTTAGTATTTAGATTTAATATATTTAGATTTGATTTGAATTTTTATTTTGATTTATGTTTAAACATAACAGTTTAGTTAAATTGACATTTTCAGGTTAATTTCCCACCCAGTTCCATTAACGTTACTGCTGAGAAACATGCAGGAATTTACACTGTAAGAAAAATATGGTTTCATACGACTGGAAATAAAAAATCATTACTGGTTTTAAGTTTTGCAACTCCGTTCTTTTCTGTAAAACAGAAGAATCCAAAGTTTCTGTTTGGCACCGTTCAGCTTAATCTCCTTCGGTGGCAACTTAAACAACGTCACACATCATGGAGCATAAAATACAGATAATATCATAATAGTTAGTGTTGTTATTATTTATGATGAGTCAGGCCAACAGTTGGGAGGATAAAAGGTGAGATTTACAGGTTTGATGCAAACAAACCCAGAATAAACAGGAATAAATAGGAGGGAACAACAGTATAGCGCCCCCTGCTGAAACCCTGTAATCCACAAACTCTAAAGGCTTTTTTGCAAAACAAAAAGGTAAAAACATACCTGTAGTTTTCATTAAGATGGCTTTTTTTTAAAAAAGTCTTATAAAGTTTATCGCTCACACAGAGTAGAGACCAAATCAACTCTGATCGGGGTTTTAAACCACAACACATCCTCCCTCTGCAGACTGAATATTAACCATAGACACACCGATGATCGTTAGCTATTGCACAGGACATGCATGCCGGTCTAAAACACAGAAACGACACCATACTGATGCTAATCACTGCTGTCTCCACCTCATGGCTTATAAATACGTCCAAATCCAAAGCAGGAGCTGTTTGTGCCAAAAGGCGGAGAACGACGGGTTTTTAGGCTGAACTCGGCGGGGCTCCTTCTGCTCCCTGAAAACGGGAAACATCCCTTTACTCCGGGGCGTTTAGCGCTGACCCTCACGTTATATTCTCAGGCACTGTTTCCTTCACGGCTGGTCCCGGAACCATTTGTCCACCACAGCAACACAAAAATAAAAAATACGCACAACAGGATGTGGACACTTTGTCTTTCACTGACCCACGTGTCCGACTGAGCTCCGGCTCGCCACTAGGGGCACTACCAAGGGAAGATGGGGACTGTAACAACAACAGAACTAAGAGGGAGCTTTTCCTCGTCTGGAAGGTTTTCACGACTCAGCCAACAAAGTCTTTCTATCTGCGCGGGAAGTCGATGTGAAAGTAACACAGGCTGAGGAGCTTCCTCTTTCCTGCCCTTAGTGCCCTCCTCCTCATCAGTTGGCTGTTTGAATAAACCTGCATTTGCCCTCCCCCTCTCCTCCTCCTCTTCCCCCTCATGCTCAGTCTCACTACCGCCCCCTGGCGGCTCACAGAGGGGTTGCTCACCACCGATCCTGACGTCTGTCTCCTCAGACGACCGTGCTGATCCGGCTGACGGGCTTCGATTTGGGACCGCCTCCTTGCCCTGCTCCCGGGGGGAGCGGGGAGAGCGGGGCGGTGGATGGGGGAGGCAAGGGGGAGTGTGGAGGGGGAGGCGGGATTGACGATAGTGGCGGATATTGGGGAGCGTAAGGTTGGGGAGGCGTCTGCGAGACGAGGCGAGCTGAGGGGGTCTGAGGGGGTGGGGTGGAGAAGGTGAAGTGGGTGGAGGCATTTGCTGATGGGGAGGGGCTGAGCGGGGAGTGTGTGTGCACGGCGTGATTGTGAGAGTGTGTGTGAGCGTGGGGGTGGGGCTGGGAGTGCGAGATGGTCAGTGGGAGTTTGGCGCCTCCACCTGGCCGCCCTGGGTGGTAGAGTCCATGTGGGGTGGTCGGGGTGACTGGGGAGTGTGGGGACAGCGGCGGGGGCGTGGTGAAGCCGGGGACCATGTTGTAGCGTGGGTGCTGGGCGGGGCCTTGCTGCAACCTCTGATGCTGCTGGATATGAGAGAGAGCGCAGCCGGACGGGCCTTGCCGTTGGGGTGCGGAGAAGCGGTGCGAGAGAACGTGGTGCTGTGGGACGCTCTGCATGTGGTAACGGTGGTGGTGGTGGTAGGGCGGGGGTGGCGTCTGCTGCTGCTGGTGCCCAGTAACACTGACTCCGCCTCCTCCACTGTTGACGTGGCAATACTGGGCGTGTAAAGCCTGGAGCTTGGACGGCCCCCCGACCATACCGCCTACCCCTCCAACTCCGCCCGAGTCTGAGGGACCGAGGTTGGGCGATGGGGAGGGGCATGGGGAAGGGGAGGATGGGAGGGGGATGGGAGGCGCGGGGGCGGGGTAGTGGGGGGGTGATGATATCATCAGGGGACTCGGTGGACCCTGAGGAGGAGGAGACATCATCGTCAGGGGACCAGGAACCTTGCCTCTTCTGCTGCTGAAGAAATTCCCCATTCGGCCTCCTGGAGTCGGGCCACCCCCACCCACCATCCCTCCTCCGGCCCCAGCCCCGACCCCGCTCGCGAGAGGAGACGTGGTGACCCCTCCCTGGTTGTGACAGAGCCCCGGCCCACCCCCCACCCCTGTACCGGGGCTCTGAGTAGGGCGGTGTGGCCGGTAAGCTGCTGGAGACGAAGGGACCATCATGGGGCTGTAGGACAGGCCTCCAGCCACCAGGGGGCACTGCTGGTGGGGTCGGGGGCTGCTAATAATGGAACCCTGAGAGCAGGAAGCAGGGAGGGTTTGATACAGAAAGAGAGCAGAGACAACAAAATGTTATTCAGGAGTGGGAAACTAAATATTCAACGTATCACAGAATCTGGTCCAGATGTTTCCTCACAGGTTAACCAGCAAGTCAGACTAGTTCTAATGAAGCAGAAAGACCACGAAAGGTCATGAACTTTAACTGGTACCAGCGAGTCACAGACGAAACGGTTTATCCTAATACACAAACATTTAGAGGTTTTCATGAGAGGTGAGTGAAACCGTGCAAATGTTGAACATGCAGGTAGAGGAGAGAAAGAAGAAGTGAACATAGACTTTATGTCTCATTTTTATTTTTCATTTAAATAAAATCTATCAAACAACAAAGATGTTTTACTTTCTGATTCCTGACTCGTATGGTTTTAGTTATAAAGAGTTAAAAATGACCAGATGTTCTTGTTAAATGTCAAAATCTAAAATCCAGTTAAAATAATGGAGACGTTAATTTGATGACATTATTTGAGCTTTGGCTGAAAAGTTAAAGATAAAAGTCTCGTTGGACCAAAAAAGAACAAGATTAGAGGTTCCACCCGGAGATGATGTCATTAACACAAACATGCTGACAATAAAAAGCATGAGAACGTTTTAGACTTTACTGTGATTGGATGGTTACAACTCAATCACAAGTCAAACCGTCCAATCAGAAGCCTTCAGATGTCTAAAGCTCTTATATCCGTCAGTCTAATGGGGCAGGAGCATCACATCCATGCAGCCCGACGAGAACGCACAAAACAACAAAATCAACCACCGACAGTTTCCATGGAGACGACTCAGACTGAAGCATGCAGTGTTAGCATGCAGGAAGGTCAGGCATGCTTTTAGCCCCGCCCCCAAAACTTACTTCAATGGTACTGTCCAATGAGCCCACACTGTTCCTACGACCTCGCTTCCCTGTCATCCAATCAGAATGAAGCAGTTAAAATTTAATTACCAGGAAAGATGCGACAAGCTAACGGCTGTTTGTGCTTTTCTGTTTGTGTAAAAATATAAATAAACACTTTAATCAGAGAGCTTCATCAGTGTTTCCTTTACCTTCAGACAGAACAAGCTAACGGTTTCCATCTGCTTCCAGCAGTCACTCTAAGCTAGGCTACGCTAGGCTAAGCTAAGTGAATCTCAGCCTGACCTCCATTTTGGTGACCACATTTCTCATCCAGATGCTATTTTTAACTACTTTTCTTTAATAATAATTTTTATGTCCTCCTACAATATAGTTTCAAGATGAAGTAAAGATCCTGATTATTTCATGCAACTGATTTAAAAACTCTTAATGTAAAATGTTTAATAATCTCATAGCCTGACATCTGTATTTACACCATCAACCTTAATACTCGAGTACTTTATACTCTGGTTGCATATCTAAAGTTCATTTCTAGTCTTATTACCAGCTCTATGAGAATAAGTGAGTGAATAAAAGCAGGAAGCTGCGTTGGGCTGGTTATACATGATGATGATTTGTATTACTGACAGAATATCAGTGAACTGCTAATATTGTTAGTTATGTATGAATCAACCTTTATGATGCCGTTCTCATTCCTGACCACTGGGTGGCGACACTTGACTAAAGCAGAAGCTTTTCCTGTGTCAGGTTTCATGACTGATCAGTTGCATAAGAGCACAGATGTTTCTCTGAGTCGTATAAAAACGGATCCTCAGGAATATTCTCCTGGGTGAATTTCTGCCGCTAATGTGCAAAAGTCCTAATCCAGCCCTCAGGATTTGTCAGAAAAGTCCTTCAGACCAGACTAAGATATGAGCTGAAAAACACAAACTGAAACTGTAAAAAATCAGCAAAGTCTAAAGAGAAACGGTAAAAGCTGTCAGAAGATCTGGAGATATAATCCAGACCGTTTAACCGGATTACTGGGAGGTGAGACAGCTGGCAGTGAGACAGTTCTGAGTCCTTACCCGTCTCAGAGAGATCCCTGAGCGAGGAGCTGAGCGCCGTGCGTTTGAGTCCATCCACTGAGGCGTACGTGTCATCGAGGCTCGGCCTACCCAGGGTGCCGTTCACCACCTCGCCCTTCACGGCCCCGCCTCCAGGGCCGGCTCCGCCCCCTGGCGTCCCCATGCCTCCTGATCCTGCTAGGATACCTGGACGCATCACACCTTTCTGCTTCTCGAGTTCGGCTGCAGGAAGAGCCGGAGGAGGGAAACGATCAGATGACCTCAAAATGACCCCACCCCTGGTTCAGACTCCTGTTGCCACGGTAACACTTACACTCCACCCTGTACTTCTCCATCTCCTGGACCTCGGCGATGCTCTCCCGGAGGTCAGAGGTGAAGCGTGCTCGGTCCTGCTGGCTCGGAGCCGTGAAGACGATCAGAACCTTCCTCTCCCCTCCCGGGTTCGCCGACGTCAGACGGATACCGTGAGGGTAGTCTGAGCGAGAAAGACAGACATCTGTCACACCTGTCCCTCTGTAAAGGTACACACACACACACGCACACACACCTGCACACACACACGCACACACACACGCACACACACCTGCACACACACACACACGCACGCACACACACGCACACACACCTGCACACACACACGCACACACACACACGCACACACACACCTGCACACAGACACACACGCACACACACACACACACACACATCCGCACTCACACACACACGCACACACACACACGCACACACACCAGCACACACACACACACACACACACACACACACACACACACACACACACACACACACACACACACACACACACACACACACACACAACACGCACACACACCGCACACACACACGCACACACACCTGCACACAGACACACACACACACCTGCACACACACACACACGCACGCACACACACGCACACACACCTGCACACACACACACACGCAAACACACCTGCACACACACGCACACACACCTGCACACACACACACACACACACGCACACACACCTGCACTCACACACACACGCACGCACACACACACACACACACACACACACACACACACACACACACACACACACACACACACACACACACACACACAGACACACACACACACACAGACACACACACACAGACTAAGCTGCCCACACTTCATGCATGATGCTGCTGATGAATCATGGGAGACAATCTGTCCCGGTCACATTCCTCACCAGGATGCCAGGTCCGATTCAGGTCCAACTGGTGAACCAGAACCGTCAACAACAGAACCAGCTAAGCGAGCTGAGACCAGTCTGAGCATGACACCAGAACCCTAGAGGGGCACGGTTCTGATCCAAATGCATTGGTTAAGAACATCCTGATCCACTTGGTCCTGATTCAACCAATGGCTTGTAAAGGTCTCCACGGTAACCACCTGTGGTTACCAGACTCAGAACCTGAGTGTGTAACCTGGATCTGATGCTGACGGATGGAACACGAGGAACAACTGACACAGATTTCCTAGAAGATGAACGACGTGATCGGCCTAAAGAACAGACAGGTGGACCAGCAGCTGTGCTTACAGGTGTTCTGGAAGGTGTGGACCTGCATGTCGAGCAACGGGAACGACTGTCTGAAGCTGTACGTCACCGAAGTCTTCTTCTTCTGGAAGATCTTCGTCACCTGGGGGGGGGGGAGGGGGGGGGCATGTGTGTTTTTATTCTCATAACTAAGAAAGATGACACACCTGAAACCTTTGACTTCAAGTCAAAACAAACAGGTTTGTAGGAACACACACACACACACACTCTCGTCTAACCATCTTAGTGAAGACCATCCATTGACTTCCATTCACTTTTGTTAATTTTTGTGACTGTATTATGCCTAACCCTAACCCCTAACCCTAACCCTAACCATAACCCTAACCCTAACCTTAACTAAACTTAATTCACACCACACCTCTAAAACTAACAAGTAGAGTTCTGGAAGATTGCACCAAAGTGAGGACCGGGCAAATGTCCTCACTTTGCTACTGAAGGTCCTCACTTTAAAGGTGAAAAACTCGTTATGGTCCTCACTAAGATGGCTAGACAAGAACACACACACACACACACACTCGCACCATGAGCAGGTCGTTGAACAGGAAGACCTCCCTCTGATGGACGCCGCTCCTCTGGGCTCGGTTTGGATCTGGAACCTCAAACAGCTGACAGCAGCAGACGAGCCGGCGATGAGGCAGCGACAGCACCTGAACACACACAAACAGCTGTTTACTACTTCCTGTTGTTGACAGGTCATAAACCATAAAGGTCTGTAGGTTACTTCACACATCAGGCTCAGACCAGGGGAGTCAGAACTTTCTTCCACCTGAATCTGATCAGGTGACTCGAAGATTCTACCTTATTGATTCTAACTAAACTCGGCGGTTGAACTAAAACATCAAATCAAATGGACCAGCAGGCTGGACCTCCCAGCTCAACACGGCTGGACGTCTTACTGGTTTCTTGCCGACCACCATCCTCTCCACCGCCTGGACCTGGGACACGTGGTCATCGTTGGTCCTCAGCTCCCATTTCTGGATCCGTCCATAGATGGCCACCAGCAGGTCTCGGGGGATGTCCTGCCCATTATCGACACCTGGTAGAAACACGGGTCAGAACCAGGCTGCTGTGAAAAAACACCAGAACCCAGTTAAAATAACTTTATTGGGTTTGTCCCGGATGGACCGGCTCACCACGCAGGTTCTTGATGAAGTCCTCCAGCTTCATCTTGCGTTCGGGTTTGACGTTGGGGCTGTACATGTCCGTGTTGAGGAGGATGATGGCGAAGGCCAGGATGAAGATCGTGTCCGGGTTCTGGAACTGGCGGATCAGTACCGGGTTGCAGACGCAGTACCTCTGGCTGCAGATGGAGAACCACAGAGATTTAGGACATGTCGGGAACATCAGCTGAGCAGAACTCAGGGCTGCAGGTGAGTTAAATACCTGAAGGCCTCCACTAACCGCTCCACCCGCTGAGCTTCTCCCTGAACTTTGATCTGAGCCTGGAACTTTCTCAGAGCTTCATCCAGGTCCATTCCAGAGAAGTCCATCTCATCCAGGACACAGCTTCACAGGGAGAAGAACATTTTAAATCCTACTTGTTGTGATTTATGAATTAACTCTGGTTTAGAAAACCTCACGTTCTTCTGTAAGATGTTTGGGCTAAAAATGACAGAAGTTTTAGTTTATTTAACTCATTTGCATCAGACAGAACCTTTGTTGTTAACATATTCCTACTAGCTTTGAGTTGTGGTGTCCCTCAGGGCTGAGTCTCAGGAACCTGGCTAATCTCACAGCTTCTGGCACTCGACATCCCACAGGGACAAATCAAAAGTCTTTTTGTTTGTGTGTAAATTCCTTCGGTCCTGTGGACCGGGTCAGGAGTGGGTCACAGGGGTTATTTCTGGTTCTAACCTGATTTTTCACTTCGAACACGCCAGTTCAGACAAGAGACCAGACTTTGTCTTGAGTTTAGAAGATGTTTCAAGTCAGATCTGCCGGATTTTCCCCTTCGAACAGAGAAGTACAGAGTAGCGAGCTCTTAAATATTCTAACTCGTCCCGGTGCACCTGTCAGGTGTTGTGTTCCCAGAACTAGAACAAACCAGGTCAACATAGACCTCACTGACCCACAGAAGGGAGGGCTGGGGAGGGATCGGCGAGCTAGCTCACGCTAACAAAGGTGCATTTTTGTGCATGAATTAAAAAAAATCTACAAAAGGTTTTTAAAAATCAAGAAAAGTTTTTTTGTATGAACCTATAAAAATGATTCCTTAATGTTTTTGTTTTAGCTTCAGGTGATAAAACGTTTCTTTAAAGCTGATCTAATAAAGCTCTGAACACTTTTCTGACCCACCACCAGGATTTAAACTCCCCCAAACTTCTGAAACTAAAATCTCTTTTTGAATCCGCTGCTGCCTTGACCTCTAGAGCAGAGACTCGGCCGGTGGCACTCACTCGAGGACGTCCTTGTTGAACTGCTGCCGGCTGCCCAGGAACTCTCCGATCATCTGCCTGCTCAGACCTTTCCTCTCCAGGATGAACCTGGCGATTCCCACCGGAGTGTCCGACACAAAGCCCTTCTCGATCAGGTACTGGATCCCCTTCTCCGGCTTCCTGCAGACCAGCACAAACATGACCTCTGGCTTCTGCTAACGTCTGGCTTTATTTTAGGAGCCTGTTTTCACACCAGCTGAGTTTAGTTTGAGCTAAAATGTTAATCTTAGGTACAATGCTTCTTCTTTTGTGTTGAGCTTGTCCAGCGTTCCCAGCTAGTAAAGAGGACAACCTTCTGGTACCAGAACTCATCTAAAGAAAACCTCTAAAGGACCTTTTCCACCAGTACCAGCTCCACTTTACTAAGCCCAACAGGGACCGGACCGGCACTCTGAAGTTGCAAGTGTGGTATTCTGGCCACAGAGGGCGGTGGGGGTCTGAGTGACATTTCATTAACCCTAATGGATCATTTTAGCACAAACTGGCTCAAGAACATGATTTAAACATATGAAAAAGTTGCCTTTAAAAGGGGCGTTACCTGGTACCTGTTACTAGCGGAAACGCCTCAGAACCCCGCTGAACTTAGACGCTGGTGGAAAACTGGGAGAACTATTGATGAAAACTTCCTAAAGGATTAAGGGCAGCCCGGAAGGAACCCACGAACAGATCAGGACTGGATCAGGAGGTCTCGGAGCCCTGTTAGCTTACTTGTTGAACAGGTTGAGTCCGATGCGGTACTGCCGCCGCTGCACCACGTCATTATTGAAGGCGGGGGAGTCCCAGCTGTGGCGGCTCTCTCGCTGATACGTCTGCTTCCCCAGCGTGGCGCCCGTGATCGGCTCCCGCAGACTGTCACGCGACGAGGACCCGGAGCTGCAGTTGTTGACTGTGGTGTCGTCGTTGGAGTTGGTGGTGGTGGAGTTGACGCTCTCGTTGTCTCCGTCTGAGCAGAGCAGGTGGTGGTGGTGGAGGTGTGGGTGGTGGGCGAGGTGCTGCTGCTGGGCCTCCATGTTCTGAAGCACCGAAGAAGAGGAGGAGGACAGCGGGGAGGGAGTAAGTGGTGGTGGCATCTGCGACAGAGGTGTGAGGGGAGGCACCGGGGAGGGCAGCGGGGATGATGGGGGTTCTGGGTAAGCGTGGGGGAGGTGGTGGTGCTGGTGGTGCAGGTGGTGGTAGTGATGCTGGGCGAAGTGATGCGGATGCTGCATGTAGGGGCTGCTGGCGTGTCCGTGGTGCATGTGCAGGATGTGCGGCTGGCCGTACTGGGGGTGGTGGTGGAGGATGGTGGGGAGGTGAGGGATGGGTGAGGGGTGAGGGTGAGTGTGGGGGTGTGGGTGGGAGTGCTGGAGGGGGTGAGAGGGGAGTGTCCGGGCTGACGGTATGGGCAGAGGGACGTTAGCCGGGCTGCGAGTCTGCCCCTGCGCCATGGCGACCGAGCGGCTGTTGGGTTTGTGTTTGATGGTTCCTTGAGGAGAGTCGGCTTCGCTGCTTCCTCCACCTCCTCCTCCTTGCTCATCCTCTCCACTCTCACCCTCCTCCCCTCCGCCCCGCCCCCTCTCCCCTCCCCTGTCCACTCCTGAGGGGTCCTGCTCATACACCAGACGTCCGATGGACCCCCGCTCTGACCTGGAGGCAGAATTCTGTTCAGTAACAGGAAAAAATCACAAATGAATGAATCAAACTCTAAACGTCTGCAGGTGTCCTCACCTGTCACTCATGTCCACCGAACTGTCGCTCGGAGGTTCGATGGTCAGGACGGGGAGGTGTCCTCCACCTCCTCCCCCTGCCCTCCCTCTGTACTCCCCCCGACACTCTGTACAGGGGGTGCTGCTCCTCCGGCTGGCATTGCTGCCTCCCTCCGTCTCTCTGCTGTCCTCCCTCCCCCCCGCTCCTCCTCCTCCTCCCCAGTAGTCTGTGTCTGAGCTGGAGGCAGGGCGGGACAGGGGTGAGGAGGGGAGGCAGCCATCATCCATGTAGAGGGTGACATCACTGAAGGAGGTGGCGGTGCTGTCCTCGTGCATGGCTCCTCCCCTGCCTCCCTCCACCCGGCCAGCCACGCGGCGGGAGGCCGTGTTCGTGTTGCGCCACCCGCACTGCCGGTAGTCATCTTCATCTTCCTCCTCATCTTCCTCCCCTTCTTCCTCCTCCTCTTCCTCTTCCTCATCTCCCTCCTCATCCTCGTCCTCCTCGCCTTCACCCCCAACATCTTGTGAGTCTTCCCGGCCGGACTGGCAGGTGAGGGAGTCGTCCATGGAGTCGGCCAGAGACTTGACCTTCAGGTGACGAAGAGCCCATCAGTCTCTATGCAGACGACACCCTGATCTATTCAACTGGGTTTCCTGGACTTTTCTGCCTTTACTCAGTAAATTAAAGGTGTCTACCTGTTTGGAGAAGGAGTCGTCCACGTCTCCGGTGTCGTCTGAACCCTGTTGACCCGCTGATCCTGGACCCTGTGGCTGCCGCTCATCAAACGAGTACTGGGCCCAGACAGAAACATTCAGCTGCTATCAGAACAGACAGCCTCTCAGCTGGTCTGGCGCTGGTTTGTGCTGCAGCATCGCGTACCTGCATCCTCATGTTGGACAGGATGATGCGGCGGGTCATCCTGCTTTCCGAGGCTGAGCTTCGTAACCTCTCAAACTTTTTGTTCATGCGGTACCGTCTGAAGGCCGTCTGGATTGTCCGGGCGGCCCTCCGAGACACAAACTGCCCCCCGTACTTCCTCTCCAACATCTCCACCTATCAGGCGGCGTCATGGCAACCAAAGACAGAAATATTAGTGAGACATTAGAAACCAAACGCTGCTGAGTTCAGCCACAGCAGGAACTATCGGAATTTAAACAATCACAAATGCTAACATAACGATAATAAAGTCACAATAATGTTTTTGCTTTAAATTTATCTTAATTATTGTTTATTTTTAAGCAGGTTGAAGCACACCCCAGGGGTGTGCGTAGGGCATTTGTTATCCTGGTCTTCATGTGAGGATTCCTGGGATTAGATTCAGGCTCTGGAATGTTTCAGGTTTCCCGTTTCTGAGGCCGACTGATCGGGACGACGCGTCGTGTCGTACCTTCTTGTCCTGGAGGTCCGTAGAGAGCTCATAGCTGTCAGAAAGCGCCTTGCAGCGTTTGCTCTCCTCCTCCTCTTGCTTGCGGAGCGCCAGGCTGGCCGGCTGATGTCTGCTGCGCTGAGCCCAGGCGAGGCTCGCCGGGCTGGGGGGGGAGATGGGGGAGCTGCCCTGCAGCAGGAAGCAAGCCACCAGTTTAGTCAGGTTCATTAAACATATGTATGTTCTCAGAAGGTTCAGGTGTTTATTTAAAAACAGATTTGAGGAGCAGGTGAGTGACGTGAGTGCTTCAAGCTAGTGGTCAACCAGAGCGGTCCAGTAGAGTTACTGCTGACGTCAGGGTGAGGACGGTGGGTCGGTACCTGCGTCTGTGGGTGAGAGCCTCCCAGGGGCCCGCTGGTGGGGACGGGGCCGTAGGGGTCCACGGGGCTGGTGAGGGGGCTGTTGCTATAGCGATGGAAGGGAGGCGGGTGGCCGAAGGATGAATCAGAAAACGTGATCGCCTCCGGACACTGAGGGTCTCCCTCCACACTGATGGAGAAACAGAGAGAGAGGATGATGAAGGTTTCTGGTCAAACTGGTTCAGACCGGATTTACGGAAACATAAAAAAAGGAAAATCAAAAAATACAAAAGATTGACCTGATCTGATCGGACAAATCCTGCAAACCTAAAAAAACAAGACAAACACAATTAACCCGACCAAACCGGTCCAAACGAGTTTTAACTGAGCAGAACTCGATTAAAACCCGACCAGAACCAGACAGAATCAAAGGAAACTCCGCTGATTTGGGTCAAAACAGACAATCTGGATCAACGGCACCAAGTCAGATAAATGAGTCCAAAGAATAAACCGAACCGGACCTAAGCTTTATTCATACGGCACATTTCAAACACAGGAGCAGTTCAACTGGATCAGAACCCTGGAGAACCCGCAATCCAGAGAAGGTCATACCAGCTTTACCAGAACAAAATCAAACATCAGATCGAACCTCATCTGGTTCTGCTTCATCTGGGTCAGCCGATGGAAACCCCGCCCACAGATCCTTACCCCGCCCCTGAAAACAGAAACTCGACCCAAACAACAGAAAGGCCCGATTACAGTAAAAATAACAATTATGAACCATGATTACTTCCTGAGTCAGGAAATTTGTTCCATTTATTTCTTTTCAGAATAAAACACACTGCGACTTGTCAAAATAAGAGAACCAGAGCATCATTTATTTATTTCTCCATCTGGAAATAGTTTTAGATTTTGAAAACTTTGATCAGCAGCAGGTTTTATAACGTTTGCTTACAGACACATTTTGAGTTGAGAATATCTGAAGTTCGGGTTTAAAGGGGGTTGCAGTGGTGGGGTTGGGTCAGCAGGAGGCAGAGTTGAGCTGCAGAGTGTTTAATAAAACAGAGAAGAGCTGCAGCAGCCAGACGTTCAACCAAAGGAGTCGGTGTTTGTGTTCTCATGCTTATCGTTTTAAAACACTAGAAGACTCATGAGGGTGTAGCTTTGGGGTGGACAGGAAGTGTGCATCAATAGGATGGCATGACAAAATAAAAGCATGCTTCGAGAGCAGAATGTAACGTCAGAATCTTAAACATTTTTCACTTACATTAGTTTTGTGATTGTTTGGAGAGAAAGTCAAAATTTGAAATATATTTCCATCACATAACCAGTAACTCCGCCTACAGATTTAGTTGCTCCGCCCACCATGGACAGTACTGATACATGATCAATCTATTTATTGATGAGTCACAGACTTGCTGATGGAGGATGGAGAGGAGGAGGAGAAACCTGCGTGGCGGCCGATATTTCTTTGTTTCACCGTCAACGAGGCTCTTTAGTGTTAATCTGAGACACCGTGAAGCTGGCAGAGACGCTAACGTGGGCACTGACACACACACACACACACACGCACACACGCACACACACACACACACACACACACACACACACACACACACACACACACACACACACACACACACACACACACAGTCACATGGGGGTGAGTCATAGCAACAGCCGTGTGTGTGAGCGTGTGAATGTGTGTGTGTGTGGGTGTGCAGTGTGTTGTGTATGTGACGAGCTCAGCATGAAAACGTGTGTGTGTGTGTGTGTGTGTTTCTAAAACTATGTTTGAAGAGACCACACTGAGTTCTGGACTTCAGATGTTAGGATCACGGGTCAGAACTCCGGTCCCGTGGTCTCACCCAGAGGTCAATGATTGACCCGGTGGTTCTGACTCACCAAGTCCAGAACGGGTCTGTCCACTCATTTAACGATGGTTTCATTTTTAGAGGAAACAAAACATGAAAGAGCAAAATAAAATAAAAAAAATTGTCATATAGAAAAGACTTTTATCTACACTGATTAAAAACAACACATAATAATAATAATAATAATATAATAATAATAATAATATAATATAATAGTAATAATAATAATATAATAATAATAATATAATATAATAATAATAATATAATATAATATAATAGTAATAATAATATAATAATATAATATAATAGTAATAATAATATTAATAATAAAGCAAAATCAAAAGATGAATCAAATGAAAAATTTGACCTATCTGATGAAAGAGCTGATGTTAGAATGTCTCGTTCCCATGGAAACCGTGCCATATTTGTTCTTTCTGAAATATGATTGGTCACTCTGAGCTGCTCCTGCATGCAGAACATCTAATTATTATTATTATTCGCCTGCATCAGTTGCTGAAAGGAAAAAGATCGGGTCACTTCTACGTTACTGGGAAAATTAACCATAGCCCCGCCCCACTTGGCTTGGGACCGCCCACGGGAAGGAGAGAGGAAAGTGAATCTCGGCTAGTAGAAGCTAACCGTTAGCAACTCAGCAACACAGACATGTTCAGGCTTGTGTTATTTGTGGAGATAAAACATCAACTTTGCATTTTTTACTCACGAAAGAAAGAAGGCAGCAGAAGAGTTGTGTTGCTGTTAGCCAATCAGAGGCCATATATTTGCATATCATGAATAATAATGAGTAACACTCACCCCCCACCTCCTCCAAACTGCTACACTCTGGAAATGAAAATGACTCGCGTGATGATTTTTAAAGAAAAAGGATCATGAAACACATCTACCTATGAAACCTGGAGAAAGGCATTCTGGGTAATGGCACCATTTACCTCCAGCACCTGAGCCAGATGCAGGGGAGGTGCATTTGATTTATGCCCCCCCCAGCCTCCTTTGGCAGAGCGTTCCTCATCGAGGTCACACACTAAAGTTCTGGTGACCTCTGCATGAAAACTGCTTTAGATGGTTGTGGGTTTCATTCCAACTCTTCCTAAAATAAACTGAGGCATGAATAAATGTCCATTCTTTTTAAGGACGCTGTACCAGAAGCTTCCTCACATTTGTGATTTGGCCAGGAGTTTTCCACACCCGGCCACTTGGAATGAGCAAAATAAAAACAAGCAAAGGAAGCAAAAATAAAAAGGAAATTGTCTCTTCGCTCTCGCTCACCTGGTGCACCAGGTGATGTAACTCCGCCCCTCTGGAGCTCTATAGCTCAGGTAGAGTTCCAGCATCAAGCAGAGTTTAAACGGGTGACAGGAAGTTGGTGTTCTGATCACTTTTGTGTCTCTGAGAACAGAAATGCATCTGTTGGTCCGTCAGGATGGTCAATCATCTGGTCATCCTCCTCCTCGCTGGTGTCAGACTGGGATTCCAGCCTCGTCTCTGGAAGTCACTTCCTGTCTGTGAGTGTCACATTAAAAGCTCGACTCCAGATTCTATTTGTCTTTATTTTTTATCCCCTCTGAAGACAAACACAGACTTCTGTTTGTTGACTCAGCTGTTCTGACTGAAGACAAACTCTTCCTCTGCTCCATCTGAAGCTGCTCTGTTAGGTTCTGCTGGTTCTGGACTCTTTGATCCGGGCACTAGCTAATGGTATAATGACTACCTGCAGCACAAAGGCAGCACACGTGTGAAACCAGGATGGGGTCCAGCTCAGCGGATGCTACTGCTGAATGAATTCCTGGGAATGTTGAAAACATTTTCAGCTCCGACCTCGTCTCCGCCCACAGGGCAACACCGCGGGGAGCGTTCAGCCTGAAAGCCTAGGTGGAGGCGGTGCTGAAGAACAGCAGGTGATCCGCTCTGACGGCTTAAGTACCGCCACCATCGTGACCGTCAGACGAGAAACTGCTGCTGCATGGATTCTTTTAGAAAATCTCATTTACCTTCAGAGATTTAAACGCTTGATTTAGTTTCAGCAAATGATGCTTTGGATTGTCCTTCAGGCTGCTGGAAGCTCTGATAACTCAGAATATTAATCAGAGTTTATAGTCAGATGTTCCTTCTGAGGAGACTTGGGCAGAGGAGACAGCTGAGCTGAGAGGAGACGTAGAAGACGTCTACGGGATCAGGAGTTCAGTCCGAAGGTTTCCATCAACACAACTCGGTTCTTCTTAAATGGAACCAACAGTTTAATCAGACGGGTTTTTAATTCTGGTGCACATGTCCCCCGTGGGCCTCCGTAGCCTCCAGCTATCACACTCCACACTTTAGAAACCGGAGCGAGTCTGATGTGGGAACTTTGATTTATAAACCAGCCATGTGGGAACACACACACACACACACACACACACACACACACACACACACACACACACACACACACACAAGGTCAGTGTGTGTCTTTTGTAATTAATAATGTGTGTGTGATTAACGGTTGGGCTGGGTAACACCTGCCCACTCCACATCAGTCTCAGCAGCTGTGCACGTGCCTTGTTTCATGTGCACAGACCCACAGGACTCATCCTCCATGTTCAGAACCGCTCACCCCTCAGCAAGAGAACCCAGATCAACAGAAATGTTAGCTGCTGACAGTAAATCATCAGTGTCACCATGGTAACCACCGGCAACTCA
Source organism: Aphyosemion australe (assembly GCA_006937985.1). NCBI lineage: Eukaryota > Metazoa > Chordata > Actinopteri > Cyprinodontiformes > Nothobranchiidae > Aphyosemion > Aphyosemion australe. Next base: position 2,243,150 of record SSNS01000028.1, on the reverse strand, counting down.
TTTCAATCCTCCAATTTAAACTGTGATCATAGAGAACTGAAAAGTTCAGTCCTGGAAGGTCCAGCTTCCTGTGACCTGTCTAAACTCCGGATGATGTTTCTACTGGGAAGTCTACCTGAGGTGGGCGGGGCTACATCACCTGGTTGTACAGCTACCAACAAATGACGTGTTATTGTAACAAACTTACTGCTTCAATGTTCTGATTTGATATCAAAACTTAAGCTCACAGAAATAATCACAGTTTTCCATTAATGTCTGATTTAACCACCAACCGTTTCATCCAATCACATGGCTGCCCTGACCATCACCTTTCCATGACATCACAGCTCCAGACAGGAAGTGAAGCTGGTTTTATTTCCTCATGTCTCCATCAAACCTTTCCACCCAGCAGCTGTTTGTCTGAGGTTTCCTGTCAGGGACAGGAGGGGACACAGGTGGGTGGTTACCATGGTGATCCCAATGAACCACTGGCAGCAGGTTTAACATTTCTGTTGATTTTGTTTTTCTTTGTACTTCTTTTGAAGTTTAAACATAAAAATGTTGGTTTCAACCCGTTTTAGAATATTATAGTTATTAGTTTTTCAGGTCCTGTAAACTTTTTTAATCAACGTGGTGCAGCCTCCATCAGGAGGAGGAGTTTTAGGACAGACATAAGTGACGAGACGTCCGAATTACTCCTGACAACCCGAACCAGCTCCATCTTTAGAGTCTTTGACTCGATGATGAAATCCACTTCCTCTTTTCTCTAAACTGCTGAATAAATAATTGATTCCTAGTAAATAAATAGTTAATTGGAGCCTGGTTGTGGAGGATTTCATAGAAACCCGTCCAGTAACGACTGTGGGTTTGAGTCGGACTGGCACTGCCATCCCCGGAGCCATGCTGCTGGTGAGGCTAAAAATAAATTCAGCAGCAGAGCAGCTCCTCTTTTTTCTTTCAGTCCCACAAAAACAACGGCGGTCCTGACAGATGAGGCTTCGTCGGGTCTGAGGAACCAGAACCGAGGAGCAGGTTTACAGTCTGGATCATTTTTACCACGTCACTGGTTCTGGTTCCAGCTGGAGCTGCTCTCAGGATCAGGTTTTGTGTTTAATGTCCTCCCACCTGACCGCGGTGTCACAGAAACGAGTCGGTATCATGAAACGATTAAATCAGTTCAGATTAACGACGCTGCAGCGAGTTGACTTCAGGAGGTCGTAATCATTTGGCCTCTGCCCCCCCACCCAAAAAAAGGATGAGTCATGGCTGTGAAGGTGAGTGCGTCTGACGGCAGCAGGACCCGACCGACTCAACAGAAAGTGATATCGCTGAAACTCAACACAGATCGGTTGTGTCTGTTCTGCAGCGTCTGCTGCTCTCGTCCAGATTTAAAACCTGAGACCGTTTCTGTGCACCAACCTGATGAAGCCTTCAGGGAGGCGGTGGTGCAGCGTGCCGCGTGCACGCTCTGCTTCAGCTCCTCAGAAATCACAGCAGTAACGGCATCAGTGTTAACCCTTTAGGTGGAAGGTTACACACCTGGTAGAAAACATTTTAATCCTGATTTCTGATCAACGCATGAAAAAATAAATGAAAATAAACAAAGACGTCTATGAAGCAGGTGGAGGATGAAACCTGGAGGTTTTCATCTAAAACCATATAAGGTCAGAGGTTAGAACCCTGAACACAGACCAGAATAAACAGTCCAGCGCTCTTATTTTGACGAGTCGTCGTGTTGCTGAGTAATCAGGTTACATAATCATGATTTCAGTCTTGACCGAACTAATGGTGATGACATCAGTGATGGAGCGGCCCTGCTGGTGACATCAGCTTCATCACCGACCTCCAGAAGAACCCCCGCTGAGATGGTTCCACCTCCAGGTTCCTCCATCTTCCCCACAAACCCAACAGGAATAATAGGAACAAGGAAAAAGTCAGCTGCCTTCTGGATGCACAGCTGTTACACTCAGTACTCAGTGTCGCCATGGCAACCGCATCACTTCCTGTGGATGCCAAACAAGCTCGGCAAAGGTGAGTGTTTGCTTTGTGGGCTCCGTGAATATTAAACCTACGAAGAGCGGTGATGAGCCGAGGTTCTGAACCCGACCTGAAACAGAACCAACTCCACCATGATGGAACCGGATCAGACGGGACGTTTTCAGCTGTCTCTATTTAAAACTTTTTATTTTATGTATTTGTTTCCTGATAAGGTCTTTTTGTTTGCTAGAAAAATAAAATGAGACCAAATAAAAAGTAAAAATAAATGGAGAACCGGTTCAGTTAAACAGATTGTTTACCGTTCCAGTAAACGCCTGTCTGTAAATCATTAAGTCAAGATTATTTGTGTGTTTCTGTACCATCAGCCCATGGTAGGGTCTCCCGTGGCAACGCGGCCTTATGGGAGGGGTCAGGCTAAGGGAGGTGGAGGACACTGATGGAGGACAATCACAAGAGGGAGAAGGCGTGACCCAGGAGTAGGAGACTCGGACGCTCTCCTCAAAATCTGGGAGGTGAAGAAGTTGGTGTATTGTTCTAAAGAGATGGGAGTGGAGGACCGATGGATCGGGGCTTCGTCTGTTCCAGCCCTCATCTAAAGCCATGAGAAGAGGATAATCACTGACACAACAAGATCTTGGATTCCTGTTCCTCCTCCGTGGGCATCCAGGCTCAGCCTGACAGAAAATGGGAGGAGCTTCATCATCTGGGAGTGGAGCTGCTGCTCCTCATTGAAATGTGTCACGTAAGGTGGTTCATATATTGAACTATAATACATCCTGGTTACCTCCTTATGGAGGTATTCTGGGTGCTTCCCACTGGGAAGACAGAGGAGGGAAAACATCACCTCCTCAGCCTGGGAGCACCTGGGAATTCCCTAAGACAGAGCTGGGATGTCTGGGCTTCCTTCCTGGACCCATTTACCCCCACGACCTGACCTGACTGGATGGATGGACACTTTTAATAAAATCTAAAATTGTTTCCTGTCTGAGTCACTGATGGTGATGATGATGATGATGATGATGATGGTGATGATGATGATAATGATGATGATGGTGATGATGATGGTGATGATGATGGTGATGGTAATGATAATGATGATGATGGTGATGATGATGATGGTGATAATGATGGTGATGGTGATAATGATGGTGCTGATGGTGATGATGTTGGTGATGATAATGATGATGATGGTGATGATGTTGGTGATGATAATGATGATGATGGTGATAATGATGGTGATGATGATGATGGTGATAATGATAGTGATGATGATGATGGAGATAATGATGGTGATGATGATGATGAGGATGATTATGATGATGATGGTGATAATGATGGTGCTGATGATGGTGATGATGATGATGAGGATGATGAGGATGATGATGATAATGATGGTGTTGATGATGATGGTGATGATGATGATGATGAGGATGATGATGATGATAATGATGGTGCTGATGGTGATGATGATGGTGATAATGATGGTGATGATAATGATGATGCTGATGGTGATGTTGATGATGATGATGATAATGATGTGATAATGATGATGATGATGATGATGATGATGATGATGTTGGTGATGATGGTGATAATGATGATGATGGTGATAATGATGGTGATGATAATGATGATGCTGATGGTGATGTTGATGATGATAATGATGGTGATAATGATGGTGATGATGATGATGGTGATGATGATGATGTTGGTGATGATGGTGATGATGGTGATAATGATGATGATGATGGTGATGATGATGAGGATGATGATGAGGATGATGATGGTGATAATGATGGTGATGATGGTGATGTTGATTTTCTCTGTGGTTTATGTTGAAGGGGGGCGAGAAAGATTCCATGTTCTACAGACCGTTTTCTTCATCAGAAAGCTTTGATGTGTAGCTTTAACTGAATCTACTGGGAGAACTGGGGATTTGTTTTCACCAGTTTGGATTACAGCGTCTCCTCCATGAAGACGGTCCTGTTCTTGGTGCAGATTCTGTTTCCTCTGTATCATTTGCATCATTTTGTCTGCTTCGTCGACAGATTCTGGGCGTTGCTAAAAATAATTACTCCCTCTGTCTTCTGTCGCAAAGCTGCACCAGCGCCAGACCCCCCCCCCCCCCCCCCCCCCCCCCCCCCCCCCCATACCTGCAGCAGAGCGGGCCGAGTGTTCAGCAGAGTCTCTGCAGGTCACCGGCTGCACACGCTGCTGCTGCTGCTGCAGGAAGCAACAACACGGCGGCGGAGGAACGCTGAGATCCGAAACACGGCTCAGATTGTGCTGATGAGGGGGCGTTGGCCGGAACGGGGGAGAGCACGCATGGAGGAGGAGGAGGAGGTGAAAACATTTAAAAACACTAATGAGACGAGGACAGAATGACAGAATGATGAAGAAAAGCTGTAGCTACATGAGTCCACGGGGGTTAAAGGAGGAGAAAAGAACAGATGACAGGATGAATGAGGAAGAGGAGAAGAGGACAAAAATGAGGATGTTGCCTTAAGGACTGAAGTAGATAATGACAAAGAGGAGGACAAGGACGAGAAAGGACTGCAGATAAAACAGAAAACAGATGGGAGGAGAAGCAGGATAATAACAGAGGAATGTGTTTGGACGGGGTGATGAAGAGGAGAAAAGATCAGAGGTGTGAGAGGAAGAGCAGCTAAACAACAAGAAATAAAGAGAGAAAGCAAGGAGGAGAGGTGAAGACGTGGATGTGAACAGAGTGTTCTCTCTGCAGGCTCCATCCATCCTCCAGCTGCTGCTCTCACTGCTCATCTTCATCACTTATCAACTAACCTTCCTCACAGATGACACATTTCTGCAAAACACCACAAACCCAAGAGATATCTGATGGTCTATCATATGAGTAAATGGCTTGCCATACTTTCTGTAAAGAGTGTTTTTTTATTGGAGACCTTTTTTCTGCTCAGCGCCGATTATCAACACCAAATTTAACTTTTTGTAAAGTGTTAGCATTAGCAATGCTAGTATAAGCATTAGCAATGCTATTATTTACATTAGCATTAGCAATGCTAATGTAGGCATTAGCATTAGCAATGCTAATGTAGGCATTAGCATTAGCAATGATAGCAAATGTACTAGCACTGACAATGCTAGTAGATGCATTAGCAATGCTATTATTTACATTAGCATTAGCAATGCTAACACTAGTGCTTTTTCAAGCATCTTGGTGGGTATGGAGGTTTGATGCTGATTGGCTAAAACCCCGTCGTCATAATACGCTCAGCAACACCTGACTTGTGTATCTGACTGTGTGAAATCTACGAACAGGTGTGGGACTGGATGGACTTCTCACACGGACCGGATCTGGCCCCAGAGCCACCACTTGATTCTGTTCAGTACCTAATAATAATGATGTCACTGTAATGCTTAATTTAAGCATTTTATTTAGTAGAAGAAAATAAAAAAGACTAAATCAATCTTCAGTTTGATGGAAACGTTTTTAGTTCCCAGGAGTAAAGAGACAACAGGCGTGTGACTGTGACGCCTCCTAGCATCAAGAACCACAAAATAAACCCTGATTCCTGTCTGCCGCCTGGGAGGTCGGGTTCCTCCGCCTGAGTGACGCTAAACGTTCCTCTCATCTGATTGGTTGGTTCTGGAGTCATGATGTTTCACCTGAAACCTGATTCAGTCATTCTCCTCTCACTAAGTCACCAGCTTCCCGCTCCTCCAGGGAGTTAGCAGATAAACACACACACACACACACACACACACACACACACACACACACACACACACACACACACACACACGATTCTCAGCTCTATTTCAGAGCTGAGATGTCGGGCTGTTTTCTGGAGTTAGAAACAGAAAAAAGACACGACTGACTAATTATCCTTAAAACAGGAAGTCAGTCAGCTGATTCTGTCTCAGGGGTCGGAGGTCAACATGAATCCAGTTCAGCCGATCAGGTGGAAGTTCCTACCAGCTCCTCACCTGGTTTGAGTTTAAACTCATGATCTAAAATCAGGTTTAATGTTAAAAAACTTTTA
>SSNS01000028.1:2217151-2232151 GCA_006937985.1 Aphyosemion australe | reverse complement strand
TCTGAGCTCTACGCTGACCAGCACAGATAAACCAGAACCAGACCAGAACCAGCCTGGACCAGACCAGATAAACCAGAACCAGCCCAGAACCAGACCAGATAAACCAGAACCAGACCAGAACCAGACCAGAACCAGCCTGGACCAGACCATTAACCAGAACCAGACCAGAACCAGCCTGGACCAGACCAGATAAACCAGAACCAGCCTGGACCAGACCAGATAAACCAGAACCAGACCAGAACCAGCCTGGACCAGACCAGATAAACCAGACCAGAACCAGCCTGGACCAGACCAGATAAACCAGAACCAGCCTGGACCAGACCAGATAAACCAGAACCAGCCTGGAGAGCTGGTCTGAGATCAGCTCACCTGCATCCTGCAGGTAAAACTTCTCACCCTGAGTCAGCGCTACACCTGACTCCAGACCAGATGGACGTCTAGGAACACAAAAACGCGGGAGGGGGGGTTCAGGTGTGCGTTACAGGTAATTAGAGGCCAAACTGCTCCCTGTGCGCACATTAACAGCGCATTATTCCCCGCTGACGCACAAAAACAGCAGCAATCCTCCAAGACCTTAATTCCAGTGCCGGGGCAGAACCGGAACCAGCTGACCGGCTGAGGTCCGGAGGAACCCTCGTGTCGCATTTCAATCAGACTTCCAGCCATCAGCTGATCGGAGCGAACGCACGACGCACAGCAGTGCGGCAGCGATTCCACCGGAGAGCGGGTTTAAACCGGGACCGGGCTCGGTTCTTACCAGTACAGCAGCTTGTTGTTGAGGATCGCGGGAGTTTTGTCCGAGGCGCAGTTGATGCACCACATGGTTGCTGCTGCTGAAGAACCGGGAGGAGAACCAGAGGAGACGGAGCGGAGAGGAGACGGTCCGGTTCTGCCTCTGTTGCTCGGAGTCTGCATCTCCTCCTCCGAGCGCTCCTTCCTCCCTCCTCCATCCTCCCCCTCCTCCCTCCTCCTCCTGTTCAGAGACGCAGCAGCATCACCAGCATGGGCGTTCCTAGGACCAGCAGGGCCCGGGGGCCCAGACCCAGAGCCCATCCTTAGATTTTTTAATAGTAGTTTATTCACTGATTTATGAGTGTTTTATTTTCTCTGGTTCAGCTGCTACATCAAACTGAGATCAAATATGTTGAATTAAAGAGTTTCAACTATCAAAATTAATGCGTTTTTAATGCGTTAATGCAACGCCCCCTTAACGCCATTAATTATTTTAACGCGCAGGCTTCCGTAGTTTTGTTTTGGCCCTCCTCGCGTTCCATAGTCTGACATAAATAAGAAGCAGGAACTAGCCATTGGCCAGCGGCAAATTCCTTTGAATCACGTGTAAAAATGTATTAAACCCTCAAGTCAATTTCTTTTTAGGATTTCCACGACTGGATTTTTAAGATAAAAACAGTGTTTTTAAATCTCGCAGGGACCTACGCCTACCAGGCTTCCAGTATGAGCGTAAAGCCGGCGATGACGTAACCGCTCAGAAAGCGAGTGTAAACAGTGTGTAGAAAGCGACCCGCAGCTCGGTATTTTTCTCTGGATTACGACGAGGCGGATAACCGGAGGAGTTCAACCGAACATGATCGGTGGTGAAACGGAGGAGGAGGGTACAGTTTGTTTACTTTTATTGAGTATTTAATTCTGTGTTCGAAGCGCTGCAACCGGGACAGCGTCATCATTCTGTCCCAATATAATTTAATAACCTACAGATAAATAAAACAATGTGCTGCCTGTTTTACCGCTGGAAAAAATCCGGAAAAAATCAATTGATAGCTTACCAGAATAACTTGTGTGTGTGTGTGTGTGTGTGTGTGTGCGTGCGTGTGTGTGCGTGTGTGCGCGCGCGTGTGTGTGTGTGTGTGTGTGTGTGTGTGTGTGTGGGCCAGAGTTCAGCAACATCAGCTGATTTGAGTTTGGCCCCTGATGCTTTATTTTTGTCTGAGTTCAAAGAATCAAAAACAAAAAAAAACACCAGAAGTGTTTCCTTATATTTTTGTTAAAAATAATAAGATTTATTTAAAATGTGCTAAATAGGCAGAGTCCTAGTTCTTTATCACACTCTTCCCTTTGTCCTTGTTTTAGTACCACATGTGTTGATTTTGTGATTCCTTATGGTGGAACCATATAAGGTGTTGTTGTGTGGGAGGTAACGCCTAATTGACCTTTTGAATATTTATTTTCTGAAGAGGATCCTGGAGTGTATTTATCATGTTTGTTTGGTACAGTTATAATAAACATATTTTCTTAAAAACGTATATTTGTCCACTCCATAGTTGAAATAAGAAAAAACTGAATAAGAAAAAAAAGTTTGCGATTAATCGTGGGTTAACGATGGACACTCATGCGATTAATCGTGGGTTAACGATGGACACTCATGCGATTAATCGTGGGTTAACTATGGACACTCATGCGATTAATCGTGGGTTAACGATGGACACTCATGCGATTAATCGTGGGTTAACGATGGACACTCATGCGATTAATCGTGGGTTAACGATGGACACTCATGCGATTAATCGCGATTAAAAAATTGAATCGATTGACAGCCCTAGTTTCAACAAAACAGGAACAGCGCCAAGTGGTTCTAGTTACTCAGATGTTTGGGTTTAACTGTTGACTATAGATGTTAATACTAATGTTATGACCCATAACCAAAACACGCACGCACGCACACACACACACACACACACACACACACACACACACACACACACACACACACACACACACACACACACACACACACACACACACACACACACTGTCATGTCCTGTGTCCGTGTCTCCCCAGGCCTTTCCAGGTGGTCTCCCTTTTCCCAGGTCTCCTTGTGTTTCAGGTCCCTTTAGATTTTTCATTCAGTTTAAACATTCGTCCCCTACTGCAGTCACCTTGCCCCAGCCCTTCATTGTTTTTCCTCCAGCATTCATCTAATTGTCCCATTAAATAATTCTTTCATCTTCCCTTCCCAGTGTATTCAGTCTAGTTGGTATTTAGTTTAGTTCTCCTCCTCATGTGTCCTTAACCTTTGACCCCTGTGTTCCTTAGCTGTTTTCCCTTGCCTATAGTCATCTTCTCTCCCACTCTTAGTTTATTCCTCCATCTAGCTTTTGTTGTGTTCATTCCCTTTGCTCCTCTGTTTTCATTGTAAATCCTGTTAAGTTAATCAGTTCCAGTGTCTATCCTACTTTCTCCTAGTCTTTCAGGTTCAGTAATCTCCAGGTTTTCTTTCTCTGTGGCTTGTTTTCTGAATTGCATTATAATCGTTTTATTTTTATTCTCCTAACTTTTAGTTTCCTGTTCTTGGTTATTGTTTGTATTCATTGTGTCTTTGGCTTTAGTTAGTAGAACCGTTTTCCTCCCTTCCCCAGAGCTAATTAATTACACCTGCCCATCATTATCATCAGTACTCATCACACCTGTTGCTTGTCTCCACTCACCACCTCAGTGTATTTAAACCCAGTCATCTTCACAGCTCGTCAGGTCCTTGTGTGTGTTGTCCTCATCCTTGTGTTTAGACTCCAACGTGCGTAAGTCTGTCTGATATACTTAGCGGCTTCTTATTTTTATCAAACAAAGTAGTGCAATGTCCCAGTACACCTGATATTCACGTGTTTTTATACAAAAACGACAGAAATCATTGATGTTAGACGCCATTAATGCCTCCCGCTTTTCCGTCGCTGTGATTACGTCACGTTGTTCGTCACTCTGATTGGTCCTAGCGCTATCCAATTGCGTGCTGACATTTTGAAAGACAACCGTAGATCCCGCCTCACGACTGAGAGCCGTCAATGGTTCGTGGCCAGACTATATATTCACATATATAGGATGGCCTGCCAGGCTACCAGGCCACTGCTTAAATAAACATTTTATTTTTGAACCATACCTGGCTGCCTGCTGGATTTTCATGCATCCAGGGTCCTGCTACAACCACCACTTCATGACACACATATATGTATATATTCCATTTTGAATTGAAATCCAATTTAAAAGCATTTTTTCAAAACTTAAAAGAGCTCCAGTTTACAATTTTAATGTCCATGTCTGTAAAAAAAAAAAATATATATATATATATGTGCCAATTACAGTACTGTTGTCCTGAAACAACCACAAGATGAAAGTGAGCACTGGTTCCTAATATCGGCCCAGTTCTACTTACCGGACCGATACTGACGGGCTATAAATGACCCACATCGGCATCGATGTTGATGCGATATCTGCCTCATCTACTTACTTTAAATATTACATTTTGATTCTAAATATTGTTAACATTAGCGTTTGAGTCGCTAATACTTTTAAAACCAGACTGAGCCCTTGAGACAGATTCCCTGTGTTGTAACTGCCTTCTGTAATTCTGTACATAACATGTCTGTGTAACTGAACTGTAACTGTTGCTGCCTCTTGGCCAGGACTCCCTTGAAAAGGAGGTTTTTAATCTCAATGGGACCTTCCTGGTTAAATAAAGAATAAATAAAATAAATAATGAAGCAGTTATTTTACTTTCTAATTGATTCTTTTGAGTCTCTCACGAAGAACAGGTTATGATGCTAAAGCTCCGCCCACTTTTGGTGCTGCTCTCTTGCAGATGTGGGTCTTCAGCAGCTCCATGACAACAATCAGAAGGTTTTGTGTGTGTTTGTTAAACTGCTGCAGCAAAGCTAAATAACAACAGACTCAGGTGTGTTTCAGACATCAGGTAAAACTGAGTAGTGTGTGTGTGTGTGTGTGTGTGTGTGTGTGTGTGTGACCACAGAGACAGAACCCAGCCACAGACCTGAGGATGGTGCTGATGAGAGCATACAGAGAGAAGCTCGGCTGCCTCAGCCGTCTGACAGCAAGGTGACAGCAGCTGAGTGACAAGCGACAGCTGATGAGCGTCTGAACGCCGCTGATGTTCTGCAGCCTCGGGGCGCCAGGCGCTGCAGCAGCAGCTCTCAGGATTTACAGGAAACCCTCTAAGAGGCTGCAGCCACGATCAGCTCCATCAGACACGTGTTCATCTGAAGGCTCACGGTCAGCAGGAACTCCTCATGGAGTTCCAGGTGACTCCAGACTCAGAACATCTCTGGAGAAGATCCTGTTGATGCTGACGCAGCTCCATCCATCCATCCATCCATCCATCCATCCATCCATCCATCCATCCATCCATCCATCCATCCATCCATCCATCCATCCATCCATCCATCCATCCATCCATCCTTCCTTCCTTCCTTCCTTCCTTCCTTCCTTCCTTCCTTCCTTCCTTCCTTCCTTCCTTCCTTCCTTCCTTCCTTCCTTCCTTCCTTCCTTCCTTCCTTCCTTCCTTCCTTCCTTCCTTCCTTCGGTCTCCGTGGGCAACAAAGTGTGAAACATGAAGAGGCATCCCTTTGGTTTCCATGGTAACGGGAGCCAGGGGGATTACATGGTTTTTGTGCTTTGCTCTGTGACAAAGTGACCCACACCTCCCTCATTTCCCCCCATCATCCCCCTCTTCCTTTTATCATTTTTCCCATTCATCCCTCTTTCATCGTGATGGCCTACTTCTGTTTACTGGCATTTATGGTTTCCTGCTTTCCGTCTCACTTCATCCCTCCATCCGTCCACTGTGACTCTTCCGCCTCGGGACAAACGTCTATAATTCATCAGTACTTGTCATAAGCTCCTGTCCTCCTCCCTCATCCCTCCACCGTTCTGTCACTCCTTCCTTCTGTTAGCGGTCTGACTGTTCATCAGGTTTACAGTAAAGACGGGGGAGGAGGAAATAATCTGATCGTTTTAACTTTCAGAAGTGTTTGACTTGAAGAATATTTCAATCTAACGTTTCAACACGAAAAACCAACTATGTTTAATTTTATTTATTTAGACGGAAGAATCACAAATAACAGCTAATTTTATAAAACTGGTAAAAACGAGTCAGTGAGAAACACAAAGCTGCCTCTGAGGCAGTCTGACAGGTACAGGTGCGTCAGTAACAGAGAAGGACCGTTTGAGTTCAAACAGCTGATTTCTTCACCACTGATATCTTAATAAATCGATTCTACAATAATAAAAGAAAAGATTGAGACAAAAACAGGAAGAAGAATGGAGATAAAATAAATCTATTAAAACAATCTTAACTGGAAATAAAAAGGAATAAACAGCAGCTCTGCTTTTATTCATTCACCACTTCCTACACATCCATTATTCACTGTAGCTTCACCTTCCTCCTCCTCCTCCTCCTCCTCAGCACCTTTATTCTACTCCTTTACCTGTCTCTCTTCTTCGTTTTCCAACCTTTTTTTATATTCTGGACTAGACGTTCCTAACTGGAGGAAAAGCTCTGGATATTAGATGAGTTTGGGATTTATTTACCATCAGATGAAAAGAGGAATTTCACAATAAAAGGACTTTTCAAAACAGCAGATTTAGACTTTAGAACAAACCAGAATAACCTAAATAAGACCTCACAGGAGGTCACATGAGGTCATGGGTCTGGGATCAGCCAGGAGCTGAGACAGTCTGCTGCTCCGGAGCATACGGGCGTGTGTTAACATGGAGGAGAGACCTCAGCAACGACCTTGGAGGGTCAACTGTTAATCTCAGAGGGGTCAAAGGTCAATAAGAGCTGCTGTTGATGTTTGAGTTTCTTCAGACAACAGGATTAATGAGCTACTTTATAAGCTTCAGGTGTAATCTGAGGTACGTGTTTATGTTTCAGACTCTTATTGTGAAGGATTAAAGGAAGTTCTGACTCCTCCTACCAATAAAATGTCTCATTAATTATAATTTAATCAGTAAAAACACCCAGAACCAGAACCCAGGGCTTCAGGGTTTGATGATTCTTCTAAATAAAAGGTGTTTTCTCCACACTTTGAATTTATTAACATTTGTTCTTTAATCTTGACGCGTCGTCCTCCTCTTCTGTTGTAGATTTTTTTATTTAATCTTGTTTATTTTACCTCTCTGACTGATGATGGGGCTCTACCTCCTCGCCGCGTCTCTCTGAGGAATAATGAAGCGTTTTGTGGCTGACATTTAAAATCAGGATGAGATGATTGTTTTAAATTTGCGTTACAGAGATAAAAACGGAAAAATAAAAGGAGACGGACGACATTTAAAGTCCAACCGACTCCGTTCACAGACAAAAATAACATCTTCAGTTTTAAAACTTGTAATTAGAGTTTGAGCCCCCCCATCCTCGTTTCCTCTCCTCCGTCCTCGGTTCTGATATCGACTCACTCAGAGGAGGAGGAGGAGGGAGGGAGCAGGACGGGAGGAGGATGTTGCTTGGAGACGGTTGCCGTGAAACAGAAAGGGAGGGGCAGGAAGGGGTGGGGGTGGTCGCAGAAGTCAAGTGGAGTGTTGCCATGACAACGCAGGTTTCATGCTGTCGCTCGGTGAGTGTGTGGTGCTGAGTGGGATGGGCTCTGGATCAGAGGCATATGGAGAGGACACTCACACACACACTCATACACACACTCTCACACACACACACACACACACACACACACACACACTCTCACACACACACACACACACACACACACACACACACACACACACTCATACACACTCACACACACACACACTCACACACACTCATACACACACACACACACACACAAACTTTCATTAATTTATTTTAGATTCTTGTGGATTTTTTGAACCTCAGAAACGTTTCGGTTCTGATCACGAAGAACTGATTTACGACCCGAAGCCTGACAGAACCAGAACCCTTCTGTCTGAGCTGAGCGGCACGGCGCCACCTGCTGGTGAAGGACCCGAACAGGTTCTTCACCTGAGAGCCTCGTCTTCACAGGAGGACGTCACCAGCTTCAGCGTTTCAGAATCATTTCATTCAGTCAATTTAAAACCAGTTAACAGAATCCAGTTTGTCATTTCTTTATTGAATAAGAAAACTTTATTACAGTTTGTTAAATTACTTTATTTTTTAGGTTATTTAAACTTCCTGCATCACTGGGCAGCCTGAGAATCTACAGACTAAAGGTGAGTTTATCGATTATTATTAAAATTATTCCTGGTGTTTATTATTATTATATTTACAGGCTGTTGGGGATTCTAGTCATCAGAAATATTCTATTTATTTAGTTGTGATGTTTGTTTTTTATGACATTATTTCTGTGCAGGATTTTATTTAAAAAAACACAAAAGGTTTTATATTTAATCAAAATAATATAAAATTATAAAATATGATTTATTATTTACATAAACATTTAATTATCACACTAAAAATAAATGAATTAATTCTAAATAATGTTTTTACTGTTTTTTTGGTATTTATGAATATTTTTCTAAAACGTTCAGATTTTTATGAGTCCATCAGCATCTGGTGGCCCCGCCCCCAGATAATCTGACCAATCAGCAGACTGAACGCTGATTTGGCCCAGAGGAGCCAAACGTCTACCTGACGCTCAGATTCTGACCTTAAACTTCCTGCTTCCTTCTTTTTTCCTGTTACAGTGAAAACGGAGAAAACCAAACAGATTTTTTCCTTGAGCAGCATAAAAATTCCTGATCAGAGTAATTAATCCTGAGACTAATAACTGCTGCAGGATGTGAGCGAGCAGAAGCTCTCCAGGAGAACACGAGCGCTGGTCTGCTTCCAGCTCACGTGCATCAGGACAGGAGGGTGTTGACCGGGTCAAGGAGCAGCCCTGGAGCGTCTTTCTGAGGATTAAGAAGCATGAAAACCTCCAGCAGCAGCTGAGTCTGCAGAGCAAACCCACCGATACCGACAGGAAGTGAGCCGTGCGATCAGACGGATCATCACTCACGCTAAACTCTGCAGGAGTCTGACTTCTGCTGAAAAACAAGGAAACGTGGTCCAAACCCTCCTCTAACACAAAACTGATCCCAGGTCAGTGATTCTACCTAAAGCCTTAAACCAAAATTATTCTGAGACGACAGAAAGGATTTCCAGTTTCTTTTTTACATCTTTATGCAGAAAACGATGCAAACGGGGGGGTGGATGATCAGATCAACAGACTCAATCTGAGGTTAGATGGATGATCGTTAAAGAACGTTAGCAGCAGAGATTTCCTCCGCCTGGCTGGACGCCACGGTGCATTCCTGCAGATAAACTAAACACAGAACTGCTCGGGTTCCGGGTCGTGGGTTTAACACAGATTTAACCCGAGAAACACAAAGACAGAAACGCTTCTCAGGGAGGTTTTCTGCTTTCATTTGTTCCTCTTTGGCAGAAACTTCAGTGTCCTGAAGCCAAAACCATTAAAAATCATTTAGAGCGTCCCAGCTGACTCACAGGAAGCAGCTTCTTGCATCAAGTTATTTCAGCAACTGTTCCTGATGGGAGCACGACTTGCTCAAGGGCTTTACTGAGATTTAAACCTCCAACATTTCTCTTTTCTCCATCATCTCTGGTCGTTTCCTGCATGCAGGACGGTGTTTAAGGTCCAACCCTTAAGGAGGAGCCTGAGCCGTCATTTCGGCGTCTAAATGGGTTGTTTCTAAAGCCGTGCTATGCAACTTTTTCATGTCTAAATCCTGTTCTTGAGCCAGTTTGTGCTAAAATGACCTTTACAGGGTTAATGATGTCACTCAGACCCCCACCGCCCTCTGTGGCCAGAATACCACACTTGCAACTTCAGAGTGGCGGTCCGGTCCCTGTTGGACTTAGTAAAGTGGAGCTGACATGCCTGGTGCTGCAGTCTGCTTCCAGCATGTTTCCTGCATGTTTTAGATCATGAACACAGCTGATGTGTTTGATTTAGTGATGAACCGCTCCTGTAGACACTAATGAAGGCTGAGGAGACGTTTCAGCTGTTAGATTAAGGTGTTAAAAAGACCAACGCACAGCGAGGAGATACGTTTTACTTTTGCTTTGACTAACGGACACTAGGGGGTGCTAAAAACAAGCAAAACTGACTAGTGTCCCTTTAATTTCAAACAGAAACATATAGAGAAACAACTTCAGCCGGTTCTTGTTCATATAAGCTAGTTCTGAATCGATAAAGAGCCTCAAATAAGAAACATAAGTAAACATACGGAGTAGAAATCCCTAAACTTTAAATATGAGAAACATGAGAAACATGTACAGAGGAACAAAAGAAAAATACTTCTTAACTGTTACATTTATAAAAGCAGAAACATAAAAACTCAAAGAATGAAAAAGTCATTTAATAGCAGCCAGTAACATTTAAGTGTCTTTTAGTTATGAAACGATGAGTTATCTGTCACCAGAGATGGTTCAAGATGAGAAGATTTCATTTATTTTGAAGGTTTTTCTGTTTTTAAACATAATCTAATTTTGTAGAATTTAAATTTGTTTTAAAAATGCATAAATATCAACTATAACCTGAGTTTATTGGCTGGAAAACGCAAATAATGTTTAGCATCATTTAAAAAAACTTTAATGAATGAAACAAAGGAAACTGGAGCAAAATCAGTTTTACTAATAAGGGAAATAAACTGTTTCAGTTTTCAGCCGGAGGCTCGTATCAGACCAGGGTACCTGCACCTCCAACAATATGGTTGTCATGGTAACGCTGCACCAGCTCCATGATGGTTGAGCCCGTCTGACCTTTTGGCTTCTCCCCAGTCTCAGAGGACCGTTTTGTTTGTAGGTTCGATGCTACTGAGGGTCTCATGAGCCTGGTGCTCTAAACACACCACAGTACCACACCCAGCAACACAACCAGCGTTCCCGCAGAGCCGGGAATCCGGTTCAGGACACAGAGCTGTTATTTCCTGCAGCGTCTCCGTGGAAACGCATCAGCTGCAGAGAGTCGCAGCGCCTGAGTGACGTCCTGCAGGACGGCATGGGGAGCATTCCATTTAAAAAACACTCACTGCTCCGACAGAAGAGCAGATCCAGGAAGAGTCATCCAGGTGGGAGGTTTGAGGGACGATCTGTCTCTGAGATGGACCGACGTCCCTGAGCTGTGGGCCCAGAGCGTCTCTGATTTGACTTGTTACTGTAATTACTGTAGAAACGTGCAGGTAAATTCACAGAAATATCAATAATGAATCGTTCAAAACACAATGAATCATTAAACTTCTCTAAACAATCCCTGGATTAACACTCTGGTGGACAGAAACCCTCTGAGGACAAACAGCGCCTCCTTCTGGATGATCTAGGCTGTAATCGATTACCTCTCATCCTCATCTGTATCCAAGATTCTCCTGATTAACAGATTATTCTCCACATTTATCCTCTGCACTGGTTGTATTCTCCGATCCATCAGAACATTTTAGGGATTTACATGAAGTTTGCATCATTCCTGATTATCCACACAGGAAGAGAGAGAGCCTGTAAGCAAATTGAAATGTGACCTGATGCAAAAATCCTGCAGCTGGAAGCAGCAGCAGATACTAACGCAGGTCCCAGGTTATGTAGCTGTGGTGGCCATGCTAACCACGTAAGAAGTTATTAGTGTGTGTGTGTGTGTGTGTGTGTGTGTGTGTGTGTGTGTGTGTGTTGAAAGCATCAAACAAGTAAAATAAAAATTTGAACAATGATTCAAAATGAGAACTAAGTGAATCAACACCTGTATTTTCCTTTCATTAGTCAATCAATAGTCCCATTAATATTCATGGAGGGGGCGGGGCTTAAACATGAACTTAGTGCTCTGATTACATTTGATTTAGACTTTTCTGGTGTGCCTAACCCTGGTCCTGAAAGGTCAGCATTCAGCATGTTCTAGAGGTGCCTCTGCTCCGACACACCTGATCTAAATCAGCAGGTGCACATCTGAACAGGTGATCCAACCTGAGTCAGGTGTGTTGGAGCAGAGAAAACTAAAACATGCTGGATAGGGGCCCTCCAGGACCTGTTCTAAATGCTGATGGGGAGTATCTGTATGCTCCAGGTGAGCCTGGCCCAGGTTGTGGGTTTGATTTCAGGCTTTTTCTGAAACATGACGCTGAGCTGAGACGACAGTAGATTTGGACCAGGTAACGTTTTGTTTTTAACCAAAATGAAAGGAGAACCCGAGGCTGAGATCAGCGAGCCGTGGACCCACCACAGGAAGGTGTTTCATGCATCAGCGATGCCGGCGCCGCTGACAGCATGAGGAATAGCTGGAAGACGTGAAAACGTGAAGAGAAAGGAGAAACAGTGTTTGCAGCTGTTTCACAGGAATAGAACAGGAGTGGAAATAACCTCGGCTTATGTTAGGATGAATAATCTCAGAAGCGCCCTTAAATCAGTCTGCTCCAACACACGCCACTTCCTTTGGATTTTAGTTTTAAAAACAGCCATCCAATGAGCAGCCAGAGCCCCGACAACCAGCCAATCAGGTAACCTCAGACTCTCAAAACATTATTTATTATTTGTTTATTGTGCCACACCTGACCTGCTGTACGGAGGTACAATACGTAAAAAATCAACCTTTCTTCTGTTTGTGTAACAAAAGAAAGCTACGAGAATGCTGCAACACAAGAGAACATTCTGTTGATCCAATCAGAGACCTGGTTCATTTGAACATTATGGTTAAAGGTCTCATTCACTATTTTTTTCCAAAATATTTGCTATGGCCTCTAGTATGAATGAATGAATGAATGAATGAATGAATGAATGAATGAACGAACGAATGAATGAATGAACGAATGAACGAATGAACGAATGAATGAACGAATGAATGAATGAATGAATGAATGAATGAATGAACGAACGAATGAATGAACGAATGAACGAACGAATGAACGAATGAATGAACGAATGAATGAATGAATGAATGAACGAATGAATGAATGAATGAACGAATGAACGAATGAATGAACGAATGAACGAATGAATGAATGAACGAATGCCTTTTGAATCTTTTCTGTGGAAAAAGACCCAACGTGTTCTGCCATGTAGCTTAGCTTCTGCTACGCGCCCGCTCTCTCCTTCCTCTGGTCTCAAGCCAAGGTGGGCGGGGCCAAGAATGCTAATTCTCCCTGTGATGTAGAAGAGACTGGCTTTTTCTGACCCGTGTATTTTCTTCCTGCGGCTAATGCCTGATTGTATTTCAAAAAGAACGAGGATGACGCGGCTGCTAAGTCAACGAGAACTTAAACGAAGATATAAAAACAGAGATTTACCTATAATAGCTAAAAATTCTCCCCAAATCCAAATACTTTTTTCTCTTTAATTAACCTCATAATGAAAGTTTAACATGATGAAAGTGGGACAAGCTGATTAAAACGGCTTCATTGTTGTTTCTGAGAAAAATCTCCGTATCTTAGATCCACACAGAAGCGCCAAAACGTATGTTTTAAAAACACAGCAGCATAAACCAGTGGGCGGGGCCTAACACAGCAAATCCCTGCAGCCTGGGACCATAAAATAATTACTGATGCTTTAGACGTGTTTGGATTGTTGACACTAAATACATGGTAAAGTTTTTAATGTTTTCATTTTGGTTCCCTGAAACATTAGCGTTTACCACACCGTGGCACTTTCTACCCTCCGTACTTCTCAGCAGGGCAGTGATTCATTAGACGATGATGTACGGCTGTTTAAAATGCAACTCGCAGCACTTTCATGTGATGAAGTGGATTATTTTACTGGATATTTTTCCTTTTTATGAGTTTGTGTCTCCGTCTCTCATTTCTTGTCCCAGTTGTTGTTTTGCTCCCTGACATTAGATCTGTCTCCTTCCACCATCATTTCCCAGACAGCAGACAGTTGTGCAGTGTCAGGCTTTAGAAGGTGTGTGTGTGTGTGTTCAGAGCCAGCGATGCAGAATCAGGACTACAGACCTCAGCATTCCTCTGTTACAGCACAGCCTCGTGTCCAGGCTGGAGTCATTAACATTCACGTCACCGTTAACCGTTACAGGAAATAAAAGCTGACCTTGACTCAGTTCGGAGCAGCTGTCCAGCCTGCTGACGGCTCACCGAGCAGGTTTCAAGCCTCCGCACAGAGGAGAGCAAGTTTAGATGGTTGGGTGGAGTTGGGAGTGCTGCACACAAGCATCCATTCATCCATCCATGGTGTCATGGAGGCTTGAGACCCAGCAGGGAAACCTGGACCTCCCTCTCCCTAGCATCACTCTCCAGCTCCTCCTGGAGGATCCCGAGGTGTTCCCAGAACAGAGCAGATACAGAATTCCTCCAGCGAGTTTAAAGTTTACCTCAGGATCTTCTCCCAGAAACTAGAACGGCAACCAGATACTCAAACCACCTCGTTTGACTCTTTAGGAAGAGGAGCAGCAGCTCTACTCTGAGCCCCTCCCCATCATCCCAGCCAGCCTAGAAGGTGAATCACTGCAGCTGCTCGGGTCAGAGATCACACACATCTATGGTCATGATCCAAATCTCAGGACCATAGATGAGGGTTTGGACATAGGTGTTTCACTCACTGCTGTAGCTCCGCCCTCCCAGTCTGCCAGGCAACGCCTCCTTGTGGCGCATTTTTCAAACAGGAAATATGGGTGGAGTAAGACTCTAGTAGGGGGGTGACTTGCTCTTTAAGAGTAGAGATGAGACTCTGATGCTCCCAAACCAGACCTCCTACTTCACACCTGGATCAGGCACAAGGGACAGACCTGGTGGACAAGCTCCACTTGGTTCTGAAAACATGGTGGAAATATTTCAGATCCAGTCCAGTTAGAATCCAAACTGGTTCCATGTGTCACATAAAAAACTAAATAAATGTACATGTAGTTTAATATGAGAAGAGGGTAATTTGTGCACGAGAAACATTAGCGCAGGAGGCTACCGCTAGCAGGTAGCATCAGGTGTGTCAGCAGGTGGAGGTCTCAGCTGCAGCCGGTGGCATCAAACACTAAATCAGATCATCAGTGTTCCTCCATCAGCCGTAGAAGCTTTTCTATTATTAGTTTAACCCTGAATCACACGCCAGCATCAACTCCAATCACCAGAAACATCAATCATCATTTTCATCCACAATGTCACCGTTGACGTTAGCGTCCAATCCCCAAATCCAGCTGCGTCTGTAGATTAGTTCTCAGCATCGTCTGTGTTGGTTTCTGCTGAACAAAACCAAACAGGAACCATCTACACAGGTTTAATAATCCGTCTGGCCTTCTACAGACATTCTTCTCAAAGAT
>SSNS01000028.1:2177151-2209651 GCA_006937985.1 Aphyosemion australe | reverse complement strand
ACACGCACACACACACACACGAAAGTACTTTTTGATGTGTTTCTTCTGTTAAAACATTTTCACCTGTTTCGTCTCAGTGCTGTCGAGGTCACACGTGTGACATCATCATAAATGTTTAGACCTTCAGGTGATAAATGATTTAAAATCTGATCCATGAGCGACTAAAACCTGTAAAAACAACTCAAATGTCCCAGTTACCAGGTAAAAACTGAAACTTGGTTAAAAGAGAAATTATTCAATAAGATCAGGTTAAAAATTTTAATCGGCATTATCAGGGTCAGGAGGACCCAAACGGCCCAGGAGCCACATGTTGGACACCCCTTAGCTAAAAAGGTCCCCTGTTAATAAAACCTATGAAGTTCATCTCCACACCCTAACCCTAATCCAGTCTTTCTCCGCGTTTCCTGCTGATTTTCTAAAACGCCACCGTCTCACGAGGAGCATTAACGTTAACTCTGATCACTTCTAAAAGCCAAGGAGTAAAATGTGCACCATCTCAGAAGATCAGCAGGCCATAAACTGGACCAGAACATCCATGCAGGAGGAGACACGGTCCAGATAAAAACACCTCCTGGCTTCGCTCTGAAACAAAAACATCAATCCATGCGTTTCCTCTCATGACTCCACACATTTAGTGGGACACTCAGACCCGAGGTCATCTCCGTCCAAAAGGTCTCACGTCCTTCAGAAGCCTCGGTTCTGAGCCCTGACACACACCGGTCCTCACAAAGACAGCTGATCCGGAAAAGGAGGTCACATCCTAACCTCAGAGCCGGCCTTTGTGCTCACATACCTCCAGGACTTTTTTATTGTCTCTAACGTGACCACACACACACACACACACACACACACACACACACATTTCCTGTTACTACTGTTTAAACACAACGCAGCGTTTACACACTGGTGTGGAGGTAATACATGCATCATGAATTTACACACACACACACACACGCACACACACACACACACACACACACACACAGATGTTGAGCAGCAGAGCGTCTTACCGGTTTGAGGACAAAGGGGACGTCTTCCATTCATTCACAGCAGAGAGAATAAAACACTTTCAGACACCTCCTCACGGTCTCCTTCCTCCTCCGAGCCTCCTTTCCTCCCTCTCTCTCTCTAACCTCCTTTGCTTTGCTTTGTCTACCTCTCTCGCCCAGCCACTCCCCCAGCTCCTCCTCCTCCTGCATCACCCCCCCCCCCCCCCCCCCCCCCATCTTCCTCTCTGCCTTTTCCTCCAGTCTAAGCCCTGTCCTCCTTTCCTGCCTGCCTGGGTGTATCCTCCATGGAGATGCATGACAGCCTCTCCTCCACGTGCACGTGTGTGTGTATGTTTCACTTTCCAGTGCACACACTCTGCCTGTCAGTCACATTCATGCACACTCAGCCATTCATCCTAGCAGCATGCAGGCACACACACACACACACACACACACACACACACACACTTTCACAGCCTGGCAGCACCACATCTCTCTGAGCATCCCACCAGAAACACGAGAGGGTAAAGGCTTCACATTTCTGCGTGCATCATCGTCACGTGCGCGCTCACGGAGGATGTGCACGGCTAGGGAATTAGCTGCTGCGCTCCTGAACAGACTCGGTGACAGGTGTGGTGGAGTTCTGCAGCAGAAGAGGATGAAAAACCCTAGATCTGTGTCTCACTTCCATGTTTTTCCTCTGCTGTAACCTTTAGTCCCGTTTCCTTTTTCATGTCACAGCATCTTTTGAACTCTTCCTCTTTTTTATTCATTTCCTTTCTGGAGCTGATGGAACATCTCAGCGTGTCCTCTCATCTAGTTCGTCCCTCTGCTGGACATCATTTAGTCAAATCAGCAAATCGTCAGAGCTTTTTGTGTTTTCTATCCAACAGCTGTGCCAAACAAACTAGAAAATCTCAATAACTTCACCCTGGATCTGTTATATTTTGACATTTTGAGTGAGAGGAGAAGCTGAGGAGTCTGATGTATAACATGTACACAGTATGTAAAAGTTGTCACCAAAAGAGTAAAAATCAATAAAGAAAACTTCCGATATCACAATTTGATGCCAATATTGATACAGATTTTGGTGTTCCACAGGGTTCTGTGCTTGGTACCAAATTTTCCATTAATGCATCAAGTTATAATTTAGACAACCCATAATAAATGTCCTTCTATATGCAGATGACACCTTGCTATTCCTAGTTATGAAGGAAAAAACAATATTTTGAACAACAATGTTCTAAAACATAAAAACTAGGTTTACATTTAATCTTGTTTGTAAATTTAGAAAAAATATGTTGAACTTGAAAAATTAACAATCAAACTTCCCCTGGCCGGGAACATGCAATGGAAGGGCGCAAAGGTGCAAGTGCGAGTATTGGGATTGGGCAGGGGTGTAAGTGCGTAGGGTGTCCTGATTCTCAAGTGCGGGAGGTGACCACGCCCCTTTTGCACACCTTGATTTGCACTTCGCTTAAGTCTGCATCGATGCGGACTTTGGCAATGAATGTAAATTTAGTCAAATAGTTGTTTGAAAGTTGTTAATAAAGGTTTTTAAAAAGTAGCACAAACAGCGACCGGCATCCCGGCATGCGTCGCGGTCGATGACGCAATGCTCCCTGTCCCAATCGAATGCCTTACTGTGCACCTCCTCTAAGTGCACTTCACAGAAGGGCGTAGGGAACAGTGTGAGTATTGGGATTAGGCCCATGATGTCCAGAGTCGCCATGTGATGACATCATCAGCCTCTTGGCTTTGTGCCAGATCTTAATGTCACACACCTTCTCACTGAGGCCCAATCCCAATACTTGCACTTGCATCCTTCAATTGAGCGTTCCGGCCAGGGGTGCGAGTGCGTAGGGTGTCCCAATTCTCAAGTGCGGAAGTTGACCACGCCCCTTTTGCACCCTTGATCCGCACTTACCCACAATCCATTGCTGCGTGGGAATTTTGAGGAGGAGTTGGAGCAATGGGTCAAGTGCCTTTTCTGAAAACATGTATTTTCAGGTGAAAGAAGTTCATTTTAAGACGATTAATGATATCTATTTATGCTCTGAATGTTTATAAATGGGGACAGCAATTAATTTAAATTTAGTCAAATAATTGTTTGTTTGTTTGTTTGTTTGAAAGCTGTTAATAAAGATTTTTAAAAAAGCACAAACAGGAACCGGCATCCCAGCATGCGTCACGATCGATGACGTAATGCTCAGTGTCCCAATTCGGCAATTATTTGCACACTTGTGTACTACGCACTCGAAGCCTTACTGCGCACTTCCTCTAAGCGCACTTCACAGAAGGGTGTAGGGCGTAGTGCGAGTATTGAAATAGGGCCTGAGTCTGTTCAGCTGCTTCCTGATCACAACAGGAAGTCTAAATACATGACCTTCAGCCATCTTGCTTTAGGATAATTGATCACAGCTCAGAAGTCCTTTGAATGCGACCCTTTTCACCAGAAGTTTGGGTTCACGGTCAAATCTTGGCTTTGAAGCAGTGATCTTCTCTACACAAAGTCTCTCAGATAAAGAGGAAACATCTGCACTAATGCCTTGTTTAAGAAGTGATGAGCACTGTTCTCCCTTTAAATCAGCTGGTTCCCATGGTTTCCCTGGAGGTGAGTGGCCTTGGAGAGGCAATAAAAACATCAGCGCTGATCCTCCAAGATGTGGAGGCGCTGGTGATCAGCTGTCCTTCCTGGAGCTTCAGAGAAGCTCCCAGTGTAAAGCAGCTCATCAGCCGAAACCAGGCGGCAAGATTCAGCCAGACAGGAAGAGGCGAGTCGGAGTCAACTCTGACGGAAACTTATTCTGTGATTCATTTATTTTAGATATCACCCCCCCCCCCCCATGTGTGTGATGCTACAGATCTGCATCAGCGGGTTTTGTAGTGACCTGCTCTGACATCAACATACCTTTTATTACTACAGTAATGTATTGAAATAGAAAAAATCAACTCTTCTTTACCTCAGCTGAACTCTGTACCTGAGTCACCCACGTTTCTAAATTCCTCCATTGATCTTCTGAAGGCTTTGGGCCACAATTACAATTCAGCTCATTTACCTGAAGGATGAGACACTCGGACCATTTTGTTAATGGTCAAACTAAATAAATAACCCAGATTGTATCTGAATATTGAGTATGTTATAAATATGGTGCTGCCCAGAGCTGCAGCACCATCTGGTGGTGGTCAACAGATACAGTCCTTCTCTTACCTGATGATGTAAGCAGCAGGAGGAGGAGTTAGGTGGATCCTGTTATTCAGGTGGTGGGTGACGAAGTGATCAATAAAAAACAAATAAAAAAATAAAACAACATCTTCAGGTGTTTCTTTAGAATCATAGTTTTTAATCTTATTCATCATTTATCACCTTCATCGTCCTCACCTGTGACCACCGCAGTAGTCGTCATGTCCCATCATCATCATCATCATCATCTCTTCCTTTTCACCACACAAAAACAATCATCTTCATCTTCGTCACAAACATTCTCAGTATTTTCAGTTTTTAGTAGTTTGTACTTTTATAATATATTTCATCCATTGTGTGTTTTCTAAATAATTCACATAAGAATAAAGACTGAATGATGACTTTCTGTATATTTACATCATGAGAATCAAGAAGAAAACAGCATGAGGCTGAAAGGAGCCAGACGTACGGAGGCAGAAGCGTTTGGACAGACATGATGGGAGGAGGAGCAGCAGGAGAGCCTTGTTCTGGTTCATCTGGACCAGGGTCTAGAACTCCAGACCCGACCGCCTTACAGGATTAACCTTCAGCTCGGCCTCCTTGGCAGCAGATTACAGTACGTATTGCAAAGGTAACCGATAACATTCACCACCTACTCACTCATAAACCACAAGAGACTGAAACCTGGACTTTTCTGTCCCGATGAGACGAAACTTTAGAGTCTCTGGAGTCGTCTGGTTTCTAAAACGCTCGCCTTCATCAGTAAAACTCAGCTGATCCTCTGGTTTTAGCCTTCAGAGATAAAACCTGCCTGTCGTCAAACTGGAAACCAGCAGAAGGTCAAACACCTGGTGCCTGACTCTAACCATTTTACTGATAAAGAACAAAGTTCTATGAATAACATCTGGATTCTGAAGCTCTCTGAGTCTTCACAACGTAAACTACAGATTATTAAAATAAGATACAAACACACATTTATGTGTTTAGTGGATTAGAAACCGTTTTGGATGCGAGACGGAGATGCCTGAAGTTTGCAGGAGAGAAAATCAGACGAGCTCAGAGGAAAAACGATCAAATGAAGATTAAAACTCAGGAGAAAACATAAAACTGAAGGAATGAGAAAGTGCTTTCAGGTCAAATCTGCTTCCACTCATCCTAAAATACACCCTCCCCCATCCCCCACGTACAGTAGGAGTTAAAGGTCCCAGCTCCACTGGAAGAACGTGGGCATGATCCAACAAAAACGGTTGTGTTAGTTTTCCACCACACCGTCAGAAGGAAGCTAATTCAGAAGATCTTTGGGTTATGATCCAAATCTACAGTTGAGGGTTGGAATGAGCCTTCCCCTCTAAAGACCAGAGCAGACAAAGCCCTGATCTATTGGTTCATCTCACCATCACACAGGACGAATGTTCTTCATCTTTACTTAAATCCCCCCACGTGGCAGAGAGAACGTTCCTGCTGAGAAGATCGGACTTTCATCCCAACTGCTTCAATCTCAGCTGCAATCCGACCCAGAGCACACCAGAGGTCACAGTCCGACGAGACCAACAGAACCACATCATCAGACTCCCTCTCCAGGGGGAGAAGCTGTCCATGAAGATCTGAGACCAGCCTTCAAACAGCAACCCTGGTAGTCCAAACTCAAACCAGAACACCAGGAAAAGCCCTCATGGGACACGATGCTGAGTCTTACCCAAGTCCAAAGAACTCATTCAAACTGGACCAAGTTCTCACAGCCTCCAGAAGATCTGGTACTGTTCTACCTTCAGGAAAGAATCATCATATTCTGTCCGAGGGTTAAATACTTGTATAAATAAACCTTGAAACCAGTGATGATTTCAGTGAAATACACCTTGGTGGATTCGGTGGTCATTTTTCCTGAACCTTTAGGGATTACCACGCCTGGGATGAAGACCTTCAGCAACACACTGATGAAAACTCGGAGCATTTCATTGAACTCTAAGACTTTTAGGGAGTAAACAAACCGGTGGTTTTCACAGCTAAGTTCTCTTTACTTCATTCCTTCACATATTTTTGTAACTAGTAAACAAATGCAAACATGGCTGAACAAATCAAGGCGCTGAACACAGGTGCTCAGCAGCTAGGAAACACCAGCTATTGGGTTAAAACGTTTCTCTGACCAGACCGCTCCAGACCATTTTTCTCTTCACAAAAGCAAACATAGATTAGTAAAAGTGAAGGGAAATCTTGCTGTATGTTTCTATGGAACCATAAATAATCATTACATCATCCCATGGCCTTTTTCTAGCTAGCTCTAGGCTAACAGCAGTGGCCTTTTTCTAGCTAGCTCTAGGCTAACAGCAGCGGTCTTTTTTAGCTAGCTCTAGGGCCTAGGCTAACAGCAGCGTTTTTTTAGCTAGCTCTAGGGCCTAGGCTAACAGCAGCGGTCTTTTGATGCAATCAATTTGTCCTCGGAACTCGGAAATCCCGACTTCCGAGTAGGAAAAATAAAATAAAACACCCCGCAAAGTCGGAAACTCTGAAGTTTTTCAGAACTCCGACCTCGAGATCCAAGATGGCAGCTCTCCGTATCGACAATAAGTTTTGGTTGAAATGTGTTTATTTTACAAGACACACATATAAGAGTGCGTTTAAAATCAATGTTACATGTAGCGCTTGCATCTCTAAGCTGAACAAACTAAAAGTGTTATTTATTAGTCATCTGCATTCGTTGAGAGCTAACAAAACAGCAGTTTTCGTGGGCGCCACCATATTGGAATTCCGACTTCTCCGACTACGGTAACCAGAACAGTTAACTCGGGTGTGACGTCATTCCTAGTTCCAAGGTAACTCTCACGCAGCATTTTTCTAGATAGCTCTAGGCTAACAGTGTTGCTATCTGCTAACATTTCTCTCATCACCGCCATAAAAACACATTTCTTATCATCAGAATGTTAAAACTAACACAACCTCCACATAAACACATTAAATTATTCCTTCATATAAACTGAAAACGACAAAAACACAAACATTATTTTTTTAGCTTTATCACAAAAAATTGTGATGTTAACTAAACTTTTATAATAAAAAACATGAATAATGTAAAAATGCTGCATTTCTTTTTGCATTAGGAGAAAATCATGGATGCTACAAAGGTTTTAGCTAACGGTAATGCTAATCTTTAGCTAACAAAAGAGTGTTTTTGAGTCCCTCTTCATTTAAAAAACACCCTAGACTTTTAAATAACTTCTTTTTTTTGATTGTCACATCAGTTTCAAGCCAAACTTCTACAAACATCCTGAAACAAAAGTGCTCATTATTACTCTATTAAGTAATGTGCAGGTTCCAGCAGGAAATCTGAAGTATTACTGCTCTAGTTCCAAAATAACAATTTATAATTCAACAAAATGAACTGATAAAGAACCTAAAGAACAAACGGTGAGGTAATCAGTCTGTGATCAGGTCCAAAAGTAAAAATCATGTTTGCTGCTGTTGCTCCATTTATCTCTAAAAACAGCTGCAACTTCTGTAGAAAAACCCAAAATGAAGGAAATCTGAAAATATTCCTGCAGTTTGAAAGCACCTAAAAGAGCTGAAAACATGGGTCAGGAACAAAACAACCCCAAAAACATTCTTCTTGGTCACGGGGAAGAATGAGACAATTTTTGCAGAAAAATTCAAATACATTTTTAAAATAAAGGTCCAAAATGAACACATAGAATGTGTCTGTGGATGCGGTATTCTACATTCTCACACGAAGCTCTGACATCACGGCTTAGTGCTGCATGATCTCTGGATCTAAGTGCTTATATTTCTCCAGCAGAGTTTAAATGAGCCTACATGCACACAGAGTTGGTAAAACCGAGTATTGCTTTTTAAATTCCTCCACTGCAGGGCGACGCTGAAGCTAAACTACAGGAGGAAGCCAGAATCTCTCTGGGCTGCAACTGTTGGAGAGAAATTTGCATATTTTCTGTTGGAACCACTCTAAACTGGTGCAGAACTTTTACAACAATCTGAGTAGCTGGATCACAACTTCTCCCAAAGTTTTCTTGCATTTCGTTTCACTATTGGACTTTGAGAACTCTCAGGTATACAAATGAAGTTCTAATCTAAGTATCTTTCATTGATCGGTTTGACAACACTCCACTCCTGATCTCTTTGTTTGACTTACTCTATGTTTGACTTACTCTCTATGGTCCTACGAGAACACCAACACTTTACGAACTTAAAGGTACAAAATGTGAGAATTCTACAGTGAAATAATCACAAAATGGTCTAATGTCTCAGTCATCTTGGAAGGAAGGTTATATTGAAATAAATTTATCGGGGGGTGGGGGTGGGGTGTGTGCCATTTTTTCTCCTTTCAAAAAGGCCAAAGAGGGACGGGGTCTTTGTTTACAATCTGTGAGTCCATTGAGTTGCACCAAGTCTGCGCTGAGCTAACGCTGCAGCATTTGTAATTCGACACCAGCTGGGAAAATGCTCGGCATTTTGTAAAGTTCCTAAGCCGGTAAACAGGAGCGACCAATAAGTTATTTCTTGTACCCCTAAGAAGCCACAGCATTTACTCTAATATCGGGTGACACAGGCTAGAGGCTAACGTTGAGCTAACAACGCTAACAGTGAATTAGAAAAATCAGTCAGCTCTAAAAATATCTCAAGCTGCGTTTTCATAGCAACAACTGGATATTACAGTGAAATGTATTTATCTACTCATCACCTTACTGTGTGTGACTCGTCTTCACTCGTCATCGAGAATCTTCCATGAAACTCACGGAACGGGAGCAAGAAAGTGACTCGTGTGTTTTTAAAATGGGCTGCAGTTCCCAAATCTGACCACAGGATGTCACTCCTCATTCTTACATAATGCTCCTTTAAGAACTTGACTTTAAGAATTTCTTACAGAACTGGTTCCATTCACAGTGTGTTGAACCAAAACCAGTCAGACATAAATAAAGAGCGTTCTCAAGCAGTGACTGTTGTTTAGAACAGTGTTTATAAAACAGTCGGGTGGAATTCGGACCTCTGTAGTGACCCTGTGTCTATTTTCTAAGCAACACCAAAAAGGCCCTGAACAAATGTTCTGCAAACATCCTCATGAACGCTGTTTAACCGTCTGTTCCCAGCAGTTGCAACCCAGTAAGTCACTGGTTTAAAACATCAGAGGTTTGACTGGAAAAGTGACTTGAAGGTTTAAATATTTGAAACTTTTATTCTTGAACTCTGCAGCAGGAGACGAAAGGCTCCTTTTATACTTGGCAATAAGACAGATTTATCTCTTTGTGTCTTGAGTCAAATGTACTTGGCTCAGAATCAGAACAGAAGAAGAAAGGGTTCAAAGGTCGAGGGTTAAACAGACAAATGGAAACACGAGAAAAGACCCAATGGCTCTGCTGCTGCTGCCTCCATCACAACCTCCATCTGCTTCACCTCGTTTGACGGGACGTCAGAGTGTTTACGTGCAGCAGGAATTAAGGCGACGCCGTCACTAAATCAGGGTTTGTGTGGCTGAACATGCAGACCGAGCTTCACGTCTCTGAAGGTCTTTTCTGAAACATTTCAAACCAGCTAAGAGGCAAAACAACAGAAACCAGAGGGTTTCACCAGAGCTTCAAGCAGGAACTTCACTGCTTTTATATGAAATTACATCATTTAGTAGATTAAATTTTACATTTTAACAATATTAGATTACAAATTGTATGGCTTTTCAAGAAGATTACTCAGTTTTTAAGACTACATCCTAATTAATATTTATAGAATTTATTAGAAAAAGCAAATGGATTATTTTCTATAATTAATTCTACTTCAGAATTTTTTTACAAAGAAACAATTGATATTTGAGCTATTTGTCAAATCTGGAATAAAGTAGAACAGAGACACAATTTAAAGAGATTGGAATCGGCGCTTGACTTAAGCCCCGCCCACATGATGCTGGAGATTTCCTGTTTGTGATTCATGGGCACGAGAGGAATTTTTGGTGAGAAAAAAAGTGTTTTTGAAAACATTTTTAACATAAAACTGAGAAACTTCCAAACTGCCCTGTTTATTATTATTATTATTATTCATAATAATAAAATACATAAATTATAATAAAAATAATAAAATAAATAATTATTAACAATAATAATAATAATAATAATAATGTCTCACTTCAGTCATTTTAAAACTTTTTACTATTAAATCTGAGCTAAAACATTAAAATGGTCGAATCACAGTTGTCCTCTCAGCCTTAAACTTTGTGCTGAAACAGGAAACGCATCAGAGGAAAGTGTAAACATGATCCCATTAATGAGTTTCAGCCAAGCTGAGATTATTCTCAACGGGGACTTTCGCCCTACCGGTCCCATTGAGGGACATTTCAGGAACATCTTAGAAGAAAGAGTACAGAGATATTTTTAAAATAAGAACAAAAGAAAATCTGTTTCAGAATCTCCAGAAACCCAAATAACCACCTGCAGAAATCTTTAGTGGTTCCTTATTTTGCCTGAAAAGCTCCAAACTTGTGGATTTTTAATACGTTCCTTTGAAAACAACCACATTTCTGTCACATTCAGATGTTTCTAATGAACTAAATGAACGATTGTTTGTTTCACAAACATCTTCAGACCAGAGACGTCGTGCAGTGGCCCCGCGGAGACGTCAGGCTGAAGACTCGGAGCTCGTTCTGCAGGTCGTCTACCGGGCTGAGATGTTTGGAGCTTGGC
Organism: Aphyosemion australe; assembly: GCA_006937985.1. Taxonomy (NCBI): domain Eukaryota; kingdom Metazoa; phylum Chordata; class Actinopteri; order Cyprinodontiformes; family Nothobranchiidae; genus Aphyosemion; species Aphyosemion australe. Next base: position 2,198,807 of record SSNS01000028.1, on the reverse strand, counting down.
CTTAAACACTCATGTAAACACGCTGGGTGTCCTCCAGACGGGACAGATGTTTAGAGTTTGTGGGACGGCTGCAGCTGCTGTGTTCTCCCTACGACTGGAAACGGGGGGAAGCACTCGTTCCTCTCAGCGTCACTTGAGTGAAGCTCCAAACCTGGAGCTTTTGTGAAATGAGATCAGATCAGCTTCTGTCAGCACCTGGTTAGCTACTTCATCATGCCGTAGGTTCTAGTTAACGGATGTTCCTGAAGCGGTTCCTGTGAAGCCTCTGAGCTCTGCTTCCGGCTGCTGTTGGTGTGCATGGGGGCAGTTGTAAGGAGAACCCAGGCTGCAGGATGGAGATCAGCATCACGCCTCCAGCTGAACGGGTGGAGTCTGATGAGTGGTTTCCTGGCAGAACGGATCAAACTGATCATGAAACAAACGAGATTTCAGAGTTTAGTGAAGGTTGGCTGTACAACGGACCGGAACCAGGAGCAGACGGAGCGAGCAGGATCAGAGCACCGTCTGCTTCCTGTTGACGGCGGTCCGATTAGGCCTCCGTCTAGCTCGGGTTCTGGGCACAGCGGGGGTCATGGCTTCATGCTCGGACAGGGAGGAGAAACGGTCTGGAGTCCTCGTCTAAACCCAGAAAAAGGAGACGAGGAAGTTCTGAGCTTGTTCTCAGACGGCGGTCCGAGCCATCTGCTGAGTCCGTGAGAACCAGCTGAGCGGGTCTCCACCAGCATCAGACTCTGGGTCTGCTGCTTCAAAGCTGCAGGTGAACGTGTTCTGTCCACCGCCAGGTGATGTTTTTATGACTGATCAGAGACAGAAACAGGATCAGCAGCAGGTTGCAAAGCTAGTTTCATGGTTTAGTGTAAAAGTTGGTGTCGGCCTCTGGTTCTCCTCAGAGAACCCGCCTCTCCTCCTGCTGCTCGCTTCGGTCCTCCTCCTCTTGCTGCTTGGTCAAAAAAGATGGGTGACGACAACCGTGGAGGACGGGGACTCGCATTCACCCTTTTACCCGGGAAACTCTGGGTGGTGTGGGGGATGGGATGGGTGTCTCACATCGCCCCTGGTTACCTGGAGGAGGGGCTACTGCACTCAGAGGCGGGGCAACAGAACTGATGGGCGATGTCATCATCATCCTCCTCTCTGAGAGACAAACCGACAGACAAGAAAGACGGAGACAGAAAGGACAGAAGGTGGAGAAGGACAAGGAAAGATGGAGGAAGACAGTTACGAGAGAGAGAGAGAGAGAGAGAGAGAGAGAGAGAGAGAGAGAGAGAGAGAGAGAGAGAGAGAGAGAGAGAGGGAGAAGCAGCAGCATTGGATTTAAAGTTTTAGTTGCAGTTCTACGGTCGGCCACCAGGTGTCAGTGTTTACTGTAAGTGAAGGAGGTGAAGCAGCTCCACTGAGCATCCAGAGAAACAAACTCACTTCTCCTGTAGGACCATGGATGAGGAGGTGGATGGATGAGGAGGTGGATGGATGAAAGGGTTAAGTGGAGAGAAAGCCGAGCCTGTTTTTAGCCTTTAACACAAATGAATGCAAATGTTATGCTGAAAAGTGCAAATTAGAGCAATAATCTGCGTGTCTCTGATTTCTAAGCGGGGCTGTAATCCATCACTTTGATCCCATTCAGCAGTTTTAGCTTTCCTCGTCTCATTTAAATAATCTAATGGGCTGAAAACCAGTCAACAGCCCATAATCAGCTGTCTGATGAGATGTAGGGTTCAGCAGGTAGAACGAGTCCAGAATTAGCTTCTGCAATTTAATCCAAATGGTGTTTGAAGAGTTTCTGGTCTAATAATTCCTAAAGATGTCACTTTGTACTGACGGAGATTCTTCTGAGGTTTTAGCACACGGCAGCTCTCAAAACTATAAACTAGGGTTACACCGATATTTACCGTTTTTTATACATCGGCCGATTTAAAGTCAGGCGCATCCTGGGGCAGCCCGGTGCTGTTACAGAATTTAATTTAACTGTATTTTTACGTTCACTAATAACATCTGCATAATAAATGCTCTGAAATAACTTTATTTAGGTGTGTGACTTTCACACTGAGCAGTGCACAAAGTTGAGATTTAACAGTTAAATTCAGAGTTCAAAAACTGATTCAGCTGCAGAAATGCTGTGCATCAGCCGATGTTATTAGTGACATTTTAGCATGAAAATAAGGTGGAAAACGTCCAAATATCGGCCATAAAAACCGGCAGTACATATCGGTATCGAAAATAGAAAAAACATTATTGGTCGACCTCTAAGCTAAACTAAACTAAACCTTTATTATTTAGCTAAAATCACATTTTCAGATTCATAAAGTAAAAGTGAAGTCATGAATCCAGACTTCCTCCTTATCTGGGCCGAATGTGATCCGGATCATGATGGATGATTTCTTTGGGATCTAGGAGGAGTTAACGTCTCCTGATCCAGATGAGGGGGCGGGGCCGCCGGTGAGTGCTCTGAGACAGGGGAGGGGCTTAAAGAAACCATCACCAGATTTGTCACTGGAGGGGTCTGAAAACTAACCATTCATGGCCCCTCCCCCTCTCTGCTCTCTAATAAGGTGGGAAAATAAAGCTTTCTGATTGGCTAAGGCTGCATCAATCAGTTTTAGAGTAGAATTGAGTCAAATAAACTAATATTGCTATTTTGATTTTTGTGGATTTTATGACCTTAAATTGTTTTAAAGTTCAATAAAAAAGTCAGCAAATTAGTTTTATTCATTTGCTAATTATTAAAGACGCAAAATAAACTCCTGATTCCATTTGTTTACGGGTCTTTAGGGGTCAGAAACGGCTAATTACCCTTTACTCAGTAGGTAGTTACCAGAATTCTGATTAAATAGGTTTGTTTTTTATCCTGAGCTGAATTCTCTGCAGAACTCTGACTCATCACATCTGGAAGGATGTTTAACATCAATGCGTTTCCAGACCAGCGTATTAAAAACAAACATGTTGATCTGAACGAGGTCACGTTAGCTCCTCTCGTCACACCGACTCTCTCTGAGAGCGTATTTATCCTCAACACCCTCAGAAGATCTCCCTCCTCTGCTGATGACGCATCCTCTCAAATCCCTCACACGCTCTCTCTCTCTCTCTCTCTCTCTCTCTCTCTCTCTCTCTCTCTCTCTCTCTCTCTCTCTCACACACACACACACACCTACACACACACACACTGCATCTTTAACGTGGGACTTTAAACCGTCTCACCACACTTTCCGTACAAATGTTCATAAAATCTTTGCACACCTGAATAATTAAACGTTGGCCGATCAGGTCGAGCAGCTCAACTGCAGACGAAGCTTCTGTAGCAAAATAAAATCATTAAAAATCAAAATGTAACCTAAAACTTTTAAAATATGCAATAGAATATGATGGAGATTTAAAATACTTTTGTTAGTTTTCTTTATTGAATTGTTGTTTAGCTCACGACTCCTGGTAAAATCTGTAATTCCTCCGTGTTTCTAATTATTTTAATTTACAGTTGATATGATTATTGAGGTCACCAAGAAAAAGTAGGACCATTATTGAACAATTTTCTTGACTTTCATGTGAAATGCTAGCTGTTACCATTCACTTACATTGTTTATGCTAAGCTAAAGCTAACAGGCTCCATGCCAGATTAGGAGGATAACTGGGCTGGTTACAAAATGTTTTTTCCCACTTATCCAACTCTGAGGAACTTGGCAGCTGACTGAATTTCCCTTTGGAGTGGAATATTCCTTTAATAATATTTAAACACTGATTCTGTGCTCTCTGTTGTAAATCATAAAGCTCAGAGCGAAGACGTTGTAGAGAATTACGAGCTAGCAGGCTAACAGGAAAATTATTTATTTGTGACATATTTGTTTAAAAACTAAAACTTACTTCTAAAATCTTTTAATATATTTTGTGTCAAATCTATGCTAGTCACCTATAAGTTACAGTTTGTTTTTCAGTGGTTATTTTGTTTTGTTTCTGTTTTTTAAAATCTGTTTTGTGTTTCAGTTTCTTCCAGGTGAAAATTCACAATCATAAAGAAGAAACTGGTTAAACTGTAGAGTAAGAAGTCACGGTGAAACTAGGAGGTGCCCGTTTGTGGCGCTCGGCTTCGTTGTTTCAGAGCAGCATGGAGGGGGTGGGGTGAAAAACGGAGATGATGGTGTTTTAGGGAGGTGGAGGATGAGGAGGATGGAGTGATTGGAGAAGCTGCTTTACCTTCATCTCTGTGTGTGGATGTGTGTGTGAGTGTGTGTGTGCTACTAGTGATGCAGATTATTACAGGTTATTATAGCACTGTGGGGGAGGGGCCAGAATGGGGGAGGAGCAGGTGAGGAGCACAGTGAAATTCATTTAGAACAACTTTAACTCACTGTCCTTTATTTGTAATTTTCCATCAAAAGCTGATTAAAATTTTGATTTTACTTTTACTAAAAGTCAGATTTCTCCATAAGTTTCAGGTTAAATCACAACAAACCCGAGTCTGAGTCCAAAAGTGAAGTTAAATAAAATATTAGGAGTCACACAGTAATAACATGGACTACTGTCTAATCAACTTCCACTCTGTTCTTAAAAGTTAACAATAATAATCATTATAATGAGGAGTCAAGACCATGGTATCGGATTTCTGATTCTCATCCCAGCTGCTTCACACTTGGCTGCGAACTGCTCCAGCGAAAGCTGGAGACCCTGGTCTGTTGAAGCCAACAGGACCACGTCATCTGCAAAAAACAGAGACCTGATCCTTAGGTCACCAAAACGGATCCCCTCACCACCTTGGCTGCACCTAGAAATCCTGTCCATAAAAGTTATGAACAGAATTGGCGACAAAGGGCAGCCTTGGCGGAGTCCAACTCTCACTGGGAACGAGCCCGACTTACTGCCGGCAATGCGGACCCAGCTCTGACACTGGTCGTACAGGGACCTAACAGCCCGTATCAAGGGGCCTGGTACCCCATACTCCCAGAGTACCCCCCACAGGGTCCCCCAAAGGACACGGTCGAACGCCTTCTCCAAATCCACAAAACACATGTAGATTGGTTGGGCGCACTCCCACGCACTCCCACTCACTCCCACGCACCCTCCAAGACCCCCTAAGTGTACAGAGCTGGTCCAGTGTTCCACGGCCAGGACAAAATCCAGATCGCTCCTTCTTGATCAGAGGTTCAACTATCCGATGTACCCTCCTCTCCAGAATCCCTGAATAGACCTTACCAGAGAGGTTCAGGAGTGTGATCCTTCTGTAGTTGGAACACACCCTGCGGTCCCCCTTTTTAAGTAGGGGGACCACCAACCCGGTCTGCAAATCTAGTGGAACTTCCCCCAATGTCCACGTGATATTGCAGAGCAGAGTCAACCAACACAGCCCCACAACATCCAGAGCCTTAAGGAACTCCAGGCAAATCTCATCCATCCCCGGACCTTGCCAGCGAGGAACTTTTGAACACCTCAGTGACCTTAGCACCAGAGATTGGAGAGCCCAACCCAAAGTCCTGAAAATCCACTTCCTCACTGGAAGATGTGCCAGTGGGATTAAGGAGGTCTTTGAAGTAATCCGCCCACCGATCCACAACGTCCCGAGCCGAGGTCAGCAGCACACCGTCCCCACTATAAACAGTGTTGGTAGTGCACTGCTTTCCCCTGCTGAGGCGCCGGATGGTGGACCAGAATCTCCTTGAATCCATACGGAAGTCTTGTTCCATGGTCTCACCGAACTCCTACCATGCCTGGGTTTTTTTCCTCTGCAACCACCTGAGCCTCATTCTGCTTAGACTGCCAATACCTATTAGCTGCCTCTGGAGTCCCACAGGCCAAAAGAACCCTATGGGACTCTTTCTTCAGCTTGAGAGCATCCCTAACTGCCGGTGTCTACCAGCAGGTTTGGGGGTTGCCGCCACGACAGGCACAGACACCCCTGCGAGCGCAGCTCCGGTCAGCCGCCTTGACAATGGAAGCACAGAACATGGCCCACTCGGACTCAATGAACCCCGCCTCCCCCGGGATGGGTTTGAAGTTCTGTCTGAGGTGGGAATTGAAGTTCCTTCTGACAGGAGACTCTGCCAGACGTTCCCAGCAGACCCTCACAATACATTTAAGCCTGGCAGGTCTGACTGGCAACCTTCCCCATCATTGAAGCCAACTCACCACCAGGTAGTGATCAGTTGACAGCTCCGCCCCTCTCTTCACCCAAGTGTCCAAGACATGTGGCCACAGATCCGATGAGACGAAAACAAAGTTGTCATCGAACAGCGGTCCTAAGGTATTCTGGTACCAAGAGCACTTATAGGGACACCTTTATGTCTGACCATGGTGTTTGTTATGGACAATCCATGATGAGCACAGAAGTCCAATAACAAAACACCACTTGGATTCAGATCAGGGGGGCCATTCCTCCCAAACACACCTCTCCAGGTCTCACTGTAATTGCCCACGTGAGCATCAAAGTCCCCCAGGAGAACAAGGGATTCACTGGAAGGAGCGCTCTCCAGTACCCCCTCCAAGGACTCCAAAAAGGATGTTTAGTCTGACCTGCAGTTTGGTGCATAAGCACAAACAACAGTCAGGATCATCCACCCACACGTAGGCGGAGGGAGGCTACCCTCTCATTCACTGGGGTAAACCCCAACGTACAGGCACCAAGACGAGGGGCAGCAAGTATGCCCACCCCCCTTGGTGCCTCTCAGTGGGGGCAACTTCAGAGTGGTAGAGTAAATGGCCTGTTTTCGATATAGTGCCTTCCAGAGTCCTGGAACCCCCCAAGGCTCTTTACAACACAATCAGTCATTCACCCATTCATGCACACATTCACACCCTGGTGGTGACGAGCTACATCATAGCTACAGCTGCCCTGGGGCACACTGACGGAGGCGAGGCTCCCGTGCACTGGCACACTGGTCCCTCCGACCACAACCAGACAATGTGGGTTAAGTGTCTTGCCCAAGGACATGACAGTGGCAGACTGAGCGGGGCATGAACCTGCAACCTTCCGACTGCAGGGTGGGCACTTAACTCCTCTGCCACCATCGCCCCTAGAGTGTCCAACCTCTTTCAAGGAAACTGGTTCCAGAGCCAGAGGCATGCGTTGAGGTGGGTCAGACTATACCTAGCCGGAACCTCTCAACCTTACACACCAACTCAGGATCATTCCCCACCAGAGAGGTGACATTCCATGTACAGAGAGCCAGCTTTTGTAGCCAAGGATCAGACCGCCAAGGTCCCCGCCTTCAGCTACCATCCATCTCACACTGCACCCGACTCCTTTGGCCCCTCCCACGAGTAGTGAGCCCATGGTAAGGGGGACCCAAGTCTCCTCTTCGAGCCTTGCCCGGCCGGGCTCCATGGATAGAAGCCTGGCCACCAGGCACTCGCCAACGTGCCCCAACTCCAGGCCTGGCTCCAGAGGGGGGCTCAGGTTACCTGCGTCCGGGTGGGTGAACACAGTTACCATTTATAGTATTCATCATAAGGTGCCTTTTGGGCTGCACTTTGTCTGACCCCTCACCTAGGACCCGTTTGCCATGGGTGACCCTACCAGAGGCATAAAGTCTCAGTTTAGCTCCTAGGGTCATTGGGACACTCAAACCCCTCCATCACAGTAAAGTGTCAGCCAATGGAGGAGCTGTTTCATAAGCTTTCAAATAAAAATAAAAAAATCACATAAAATAAAGTAGAAAATATTAAACATTCAATCTATAAATTATTTTAAAATAACTTATATAAGAGCCTTTCATTCATCTTGTTGTTACTATATAACAATTCATGACTCCATATATTGTCTTTTTATGTTCTCAATTAAAAAGGCTTTTGCTGGCCAACATGCTGTGTAGAAAGCTTGATGAGTTTGGGTAACAACCACCAGATGTAAAGCAAAAGATAAACATTTATGAGAGACATAATTTTCTAATTATCTTTATCTGTTGCTATGATACGATGAAAAAAAGCTCAAAATTGAATATTTTTGTAAAATTCTCTCTAAATGAGTTCACTGCCCTCCCTGATCCTGGATGTGGTCTGGGGGAGGCCGCCGGGGGCGGGGGGTGGGTGTAGGCAGAGCTGGGAGGAGCCGGTGAGGCTGGGTGTGGAGGAAGGTCGGGGGGAACTCTATCCCTTACCTTGCCTGCTCGTGGTGCTTGGCGGGGGGCAGGGCGCAGGGAGGCTTGGGCAGGCGGAGGCGCGCGGGACAGCAGTACTGATGGTAGGTGGCGTGGCTGTTAGGAGGTAGGCTGGAGGAGTAGAGAGAGGAGGAGGAGGAGGAGGTGGAGGAAGGAGTGGTGATGCTAGTAGGGTTGTTGGAGGGACGACAAGAGGTGGTGGTAGTAGAACAGGTGGAGGAGGAGGAATAAGACCTGACAGAAAGAGATAGAGAGGTAGAAAGATAGAGAGGGAGAAAAAAGAGAGAAAAATAAAGTCAAGAGAGGAACAGAGAAAGGTAGACAACAACAACAACAACAGACAAGCACACATAAACAAACACCATTAGCATGGTTAGCAATACAGCACACTGTTAGCAACAGCACACAAGTTAAAGCAGAAAGCACAATTTTATCTAATAGCATTAGCTTAGCACACAAAGTAACAGCCGCATAGCATTAACAAACAATTAGCTTGCAAAAAAAAACAGTCTAAGTTAGCATTTTATACATTACCATGTTAGCATAACCTTAACACACAATATCACTTATAGCATTTAGCAGTTAGTACAAAGTCTTAAAGAAATTATCACTAGCTAGCATTCAACATTTACACAGTCACAAGGGTTAGCTTAGCAGTTAGATTAGCTTATGGTTAGCAGACAGTCAGTCTCAGCCATTAGCACTAGCATTTAGCATCAAAGCAGTACATGTATAGTGTACAGTGAGTCAGGAGGGGGAGGATGATGCACAGATAAAAGTAGTGTACTATTTTCAGAGCAACAACACTCCTTAAACCTTTACCACTGATTAGCTTCTTCGCTAATTCCCACTAACGGGCTCCACAGGTTCAACAATCTACTGGTTTCTCCCACGTTTACTGGCTGCAACGTCTGGGCCTCCAACCAGGAGCTAAAAAGGTTTTTCTCTAATAACAGGAAGAGGTAGATTTTAAAAGAATGATACTGGGGTTTTAAACTCATGTAGCTGTGATTACATTTGAGTTTTGGATACATTATAGATCTCATGATACAGCACACATTTTTGACCTGCAACCTCTATTGAAACAAGTGTTCCCAATAACTTTTTGAGAGTAAGTGAGAAAAGCACAAACGTCTGGTGAGAAATAAGTTTGGAACAGCCATGTATTGTTTTTTACTTTCTGCTTTGATGGGTGTAGGTATAACAGAGCTGAATCTACGGGTCAAGGTCAGTGGGACACCAATGCCTGCTGCAGTGTCTCTGTTCAATCACGCTTTATCAACATAGACAGGAATGTAATGCAAAACAAGGCAAACACCCCCCTAGTGGCTGGTTCCAGCCTAAAAGCCTAAAATGCCTAAAAGCACCGACTGTGTCCAGGTGAGTAGGTGGGACTTTTCTGCCTTACATCCCAACTCTACAACAATGGAAATAAAAGCAGACAGGTTCATTTTTCTCCAAAGGTGTTGAACACTTCTTTAATCAATACATCTGCAGTGGTCTGTAGTAGGAATCAATGCCTCAAAAGTCGTATTTGGGGAGGAAAAAACACAGGTGCACCATTTCCAGGAACTAGAATTGAGTCACATCACAGCTGAGCTTCAGACGGCAGGATCTGGAGTCTTACTTCCTGATATGTGGACATCTTAAAGCCAGACAGAGCCCTTGAGACAGATTCCCTGTGTTGTAACTGCCTTCTGTAATTTTGTACATAACATGTCTGTGTAACTGAAAAATTTTGTAACTGTAACTTTTGCTGCCTCTTGGCCAGGACTCCCTTGAAAATGAGGTTTTTAATCTCAATGGGACCTTCCTGGTTAAATAAAGAAATATAAATAAATAAATAAAAAATCTCTCCTCTGATTGGCTAACAGCAACACGACTCTACCACTGACTCTGTTTGCTCTGCAACGTTGATGTTTTATCTCCACAAATAACACAAGCCTGGAGGAGTTCTGCTGTGTGGTGGAGTTGCTAATGCTAACGGTTAGCTTCTACTAGCCCAGACGTTCTCTGCTGTTTCCTGGACGCTAAACCAACAACAGCCTTCCCCGTCGTGAGTCAAGATGGGTGAGTCCATGAATGTTCAGTGACAGTGTGACGTAGATCTGTCAGGATTTTCTGATCCTAGAGTTTCACCTAGAGTCTATTTTCTATCAGCAGCTAATGCAGGAGATAGGTGGAGGAGACTATTTTCATGTTCAGCCTGCAGGAAACACTCAGAGTGACCCGTTAGAATCAGACATAATCATTAAAACATGGTTTTTCAGTCAACCACACCTTTAAACACATTGATGATGTTTCCAATTTGGGAAAAGGGGCCAATAAAATTGAAAAATTCAACTTGCATAAAACATGAAATAAATAATTGACAGACTTTTGCTTTCTTGTTCAAAGATGTTAAACAAAAACTAAAGTTTTGTTGTAATTTGAATTATTAGACAGTTCTGTCTAGGAAAATATAACTTGCTTCAGTCGCAAAACCACGCATTCAGCTGAAATTCAGTATTTTCTAAATAATATTAATAATACATTTTATCTGAAGCGCCTTTCTAACAACTCAAGGCCACTGTACAGTAAGGGGAAATAAAAGATTCAAAACAAGCACAACAGAGAAAAATAATTACAGTGAATAACTAGTAAATATAAAATGCAGTTTTGACCAATAGTGTGTTACATTTTGATCATATATCCTTTAGCATGTGTTTCTGTGTGTGCGAGTGTGTGTGTGTGTGTGTTTGATAATGACTGTAATGAGGGTTTTATTTTTTAAATGCCTCTACATCTCAGGGGAGAGAGGGATTATGGGAATTTGGGGTCATTTTAATTTGTAAAGCACTTTGAGTTACATTTATTGTATGAATTGTGCTATATAAATAAATTTTGATTGATTGATTGATTGAATAGGAACTGTTGATATATTTCTACAACCAAGCCTGTTTTTCTCATTACTGAAAATGGGAGGTGCTTAAACTCTGATTTATATTTACACACAACTTATCCAAAACTACCACTGCCATCCTACTAACAAACCCTGGATAAACTTCTCCAACATTAAACTAGCTAATAGATGAAATTTCAGTCTAAATCAGTCATTATGGTCCTGACTTCCTGTTAGCATGAAGCTGCTAGCGCTGCAGAGCTGATGCCACTGACTGCTGCCACAGACACCTACAGAGGTCAGCTGTTACAGCCGAGTGAACTGATCGCTCTGGTTTAACACCAGCGGTGTGAATCACTCTCACTAATATGGTGCACGTTTACTTTGTGCTGGTGAAAAGAACTTGTCAGAGAAATTAACATTTGCCACAGGAAGTGAAGAAGCTGTAATGCTAAATGCTGAACGGCACTTTTTACGTCACACGGCTGCTCACCCGGTCCTCCAACTGGATTCAGTTATCAGACTAAAACCTTTAATGTTGTTAATGTCCGCGGTCCAACAAGGAGGAGGAGAGCCAATCAGATCCCACTTCCTGTTTTAGCCTCAAACAACAGGACGTCTGAACACCAGACAGGAATCTGAACGAAGACAGATGGCGAGGACTTTCCTTACCCAAAGTCCCCGTTCATCCACCATTCATCCTAATCTGACTAAATGACTTTAATCTCATTACATCATCAAACAGCTGTCACTGGGCCGTGGCTGTTGGAGACACTGGATTATAAAAACCATGAAGGATTTAGTGAAAGATGTCCTCCATCGGTCTGTACGACGGGTTTATTACTAGTTTTAGATTCATCAGGATCATGCAGGACGGATGATGTCATACGATTCATTTAGAACACAAAGTAACACGTCAACAAGTAAACAACAACAAAAGTAAACAGAAGAAAGAAATCGCAGCACTAGAACTCCAGACAGCTGCTTCACAGATTAAAGTTTAAGGTGAAAACTTTTCTGTCTAAATGAGACACTGGTCAAGTTCTTTAAATTAACTCACTTATTTCGGTTTAATGTAAAATACGACGTTTCATATTTAACATCCTCTTTGGTCCATACACGGATTTAAAAGGACGTTTAGATATTTTTCTAACTGCTTTACATTCATGCATCTCTTCAGACCCTCGTCTCGAAACGAACCCCCCCCCCCCACACACACACACAGCCCTGTAGCTCGCCCCTCAGCACATTCCCTCCCTCTCTTTCTAGGAACATTTTTCAAATATTATCAGATAATAAATTATATATCCGCCTGTGCAATATTTAGATGGTTTTGGCTTTTACCAGATTCATTTAATTCTAGTGTTACTCATGCTTCTAAGCAAGAAGTTGACCTCTGGCCTCCTTTAAGAAGGAGCTAGTCACTGATCTGGGTGTGAAGTTGGATGCGTCACTAAAGCTGGAGACTCACATTAATGGAGTTGTGCGCTCTTGCTTTTTTTATCCTCGTCGTCTATCCAAGATCAAGCCTCTGGTGTCGTGGGCTCACTTGGAGACTGTAGTCCATGCTTTTATTACTTCACGTCTAGACTACAGCAACTCCTTTTACTCAGGAGTTAGCAAGGCTGCACTTGAGCGGCTCCAGCTTGTGCAAAACGCTGCTGCTAGATTCCTGACAGGCACCAGAAAGCGGGAGCATGTCACGCCTGTTTTGGCCCATCTGCACTGGCTTCCTGTTTCATTCAGGGTCAGTTTTAAGATACTTATTTTTGTTCATAACTCTCTGCAGGGCTGTGCTCCGCGCTATTTGTCTGATCTTCTCACACGATATGTCCCATCACGTGCACTTAGGTCAGCACAGCAAGACTTGCTGGTCGTCCCACGGGTGAGGTGCTTGACCAGAGGAGGCGGGGCCTTCTCAGTTGTGGCCCCTAAGCTGTGGAATGACCTTCCACTCACGGTCAGACAAGCACCCTCACTGCCGGTTGAAGATGAAGACTCACTTTTATACGTGCGTTAGATAGATTTATAGATAATTTAGCCAGTTCTAATTCATTGTTAATCTCTTTTTTCTATCATTTTTGGTTTTATCTCCTGCTTTTATTTGTTTTAATTTATATCTTGTGGGCCCTTGCTTGGGTCAATGATGTTTTAATTTTGTTTTGTTTTGATGTTTTTTTTTTGTGTGTGTACAGCACTTTGGTTTGCCTTTTGGCTGTTGAAAAGTGCGTTATAAATAAAGATGATGATGATGATGATTTAATGAAATGTCACTCAGACCCCCACCGCCCTCTGTGGCCAGAATACCACACTTGCAACTTCAGAGTGGCGGTCCGGTCCTTGTTGGACTTAGTAAAGTGGAGCTGACATGCCTGGTGCTGCAGTCTGCTTCCTGCATGTTTCCTGCATGTTTTAGATCATGAACACAGCTGATGTGTTTGATTTAGTGATGAACCGCTCCTGTAGACACTAATGAAGGCTGAGGAGACGTTTCAGCTGTTAGATTAAAGGAGTCATCCCCTATAACACCGTGGATATCTACGTCCTATTATAGTCATTTAGACCATTAAAATAAATTGTATTGGAAAAATAAATTAAAATGTGCTTTTCTGATCCTTTATTGTGAAGGGCATATTTTCTAACAAGATCACACGCGATATTTCGGCTGTGTCGGACGCGCGGGACTGAGGAGCGCGTTGATTGGTGGAAGGAAGCAGGAAGCAGCTTCAGCGTCTCGCTCCAAAACAACAAAAGTTATAACTGAACCCGACCTGGCAGTGACCTACGGGATCCGTGTATTTACGAGCCCGGGCCTCGCCTCGTGCGTAATGGCGTCCTCGCTTGTTGTTGAGTTGGGACAAAGCAAGCTAACCAGGCATCGGCTCTTATGCTGTTGTGAAGATGGAATACACAAACCGATCGGAGTTTTGTTTCCCATAACACGGATTATAACACGAGTCGTCAACGGTAAGACATCATTTATGCGTTTCACGTTATGAAATGAGCTTTGTTGTGCTGGTTTGTTCGCTGCTGGTTCATATTTGTTTATATTCGGCCTTTGTGATGTCATATAGGCCAGAGCTCAAGTTCTGGTTTTGGAGTGCGCGTGCTCGTGGGGTGCATGTGAGCTGGTTGAAGAAGGCAAGATTAAACAAAAGCTTCAATGTTAAATATCGGCTTCTCAGCCAGTGAAAAATCATTAGGAAACCATTATAGACATTTTTTTCAAGTGGAAAAGTGAAAATTCCAGGTAATGACTCCTTTAAGGTGTTAAAAAGACAAACGCACAGCGAGGAGATAAGTTTCACCTTTGGTTTCACTAACGAACACTAGGGGGTGCTAAAAACAAGTCAAAACTGCCAAGTGTTCCTTTAAATAAATCAACCATTCCAGACTTTCCTCGACACAAAAAGCAGCTGAAATAAAGGAAAAATCCAAATAAGCAGCTCTCTTTCTTGATTTTTAAAACATTTATGGATATTTCAATAATTCCCCCTGACTTCACAGCAAATATGGAATTTGAGCTCAAGGGGGCGCTGCAGGAGGCAAAGGCCTGTTTATCTGTTACAAGGCTCATTCTGCTTGTTTCTATTTATATCTGAAGGTTAAATCGACCCACTGCTGCTGCTGCTCCTGATGATGATGATGCTGATGCTGCCAGAGTCGCTGACCTGCAGCGTTAACGAGCTTTGCTTCGTTTGCATCCTGAACTTTTATCCTCAGAGTCAAAATAAAACAAAACAAAAACAGGCAAACTGAAACTATGGAGAGACTCCACACTTGCTGTTTGAGTTTTAGGTGTAGCAGAAAGGGGGCCGTGTTGTTAAGGGCAACCGTTGCAAATGAAGAAACATGTTGTCACGGTAACAAGGCCTGCATGTTTTAAATAGATCCTCCTCAGCTTCTGCTCACAGCTGATTTTCCAAAAGGTTGCATCTGGAGTGTCTTCCCACCCACAGAAACCACTGATTCAGCCTCATTTTGGGCTTTTTACTCAATCTGCTGCTTGTCCCCATCGTGCAGGTGATTCCTCTACAGCTGCATGCACCCCATCTGATGTAAATGTGAACAGCACTGAGGCTAACAGAACTCAGATGACATCTGAAAACTTTTCATATTTGAAAGAAAACCCTGAAATGAAGCAAAATTCCTGCAGAATCCAGAAATACTGACAGGATTTCAGGATCACCTTTCACTTGGAGTGAATTTCATCTCCTTCAAGCACAAATAAGTCAAACTTTTAGTTCAGGCCGTGTCTCCCAGGCTGACAGAAAACACGTAAACATTGTCATCATGCTCGCGTATGAACAAGAGTTAAAGCTACAAGTTTACCCAACAGCACCATCTAGTGGCAGAGAAACGTATCACACCGTATGCCGATGTTTTCAATTCCATTTTTACGGCTGAATGCAACGCCTCTCGTTCGTGAACGCACACCTCTAGCTGGCAAACAGAGCTAAAACACGTTTTCCAATCATTATTCTCATGTTATGTTTATTCATATATAAATGTTTTAAAGTCTCATTAGTCATCATCACACACTGGTGAAGTTACATCTCTGCTTTGGCCCATCCCCGTGGGGAGCGGTGGCTGCGCTCGGGAACTATTTAATGTTTTTTGGTGATTTTAAAGACTGACTTGTTCATGAGAAAAGTCGCCAACTGTGCATCTGTTTAGATACGTCCTCAAGCGCTCGCTTTGTGATCGACAGCTGTACGTAAGCGGATGTCTAACGCTATTGGTTAGTGCTTAACGGCAGGCAGTTCAAACTGCATGGGGCTCTACGGGGCGGGGGGACTACATTATATCACAGTACAGTATCGCTTTTACACATTTCTAAAAAATCATACATAAATCTTGCTTTAAATTCATGTAGGTTTTCAGCAAGAATTCATCTTCGTTTCTCTTAACAGAGGCTGTTCAGGAAGTTTTCTATGGGTCAGTCAGGAAAACCTTTGGAGCTTTGATCCAGAAACTCCGGGCAGGCAGAGCCGAGTTTGTAATCACCTGCAGGATTAGTGATTTTTTTATTTATAACATGAGAGAATCAGATTTTTGTTTCAGTAAATCAGAATAATCTACACGTAGCCCCCTAGTGGCTGGTTTCAGTACAAACGGTAAGCCCCACCCCCTTTATGTAAACGCAAATTTTCTGATAAAATCAAACCAAAAATACCTCAAGTGAATAGCTGCTGTAAGCTGTCACGGACCACCATGCCACGCCTTCTTCTGGCGCACTTTCAAACAGCAAATGTGGGTGGAGTAAGAATCTGGTAGGGGGTGACTGGCTCTTTAAAGACGAGGGTCAAAATCATCATGGGAAAAGTTCTCACAGGCCACAAAAATGGGATTCTCTTATTTAAAACAAAGCATAAAATTATTTTATTTGCTCAACAAAAGGTGCATTACTACAACCTGGTCATAAGAATGTTGAAACGGCTCTATTTGCATTTATAGGTTTGCTGCGGAGAGACGTAATGTCACCATTAAAGAAATGGTGTCGCACAAAATAACTCCAAGGGCCACAAATGGCCCCTGGGCCACACTTTGGACATGCATAGCAGAACACCACATCCGTCTAGTGACACCCAACAGAATCAAAAACGAGGCTTTTATACGTCAAAGTTTCAGACCGAAACAGTAAAACATACAAATGAGCAGATTTATGAGACGTTGAATCAAACTAAAAATCACACGTGATGACATCATTACTCTGCTAGTCCACATTCATCCATCATGAAGCCAGATTTAGATGCTTTACACCTGCTGAAGAAATCAATGACTTTTACTACTCTACAGTAACTGTGTGTGTGTGTGTGTGTGTGTGTGTGTGTGTGTGTGTGTTCTGCTGCAGCTTGAATACAAACAGTCTTGGACCCCAGGGTGTCGTCCTGCAGCTCGGCTCTGAGAGGTAATTCATCAGCTCTCTATTCATATCAGCTAGCCTACTTTCACCTACGCTCTCACTCACACTGCAGTGACTAACACACACACACACACACACACACACACACACACACGTTTCCACGTTACATAACCAGATGCAGCAGCAGGACCAACCAGGAGATCTTGATCTTCAGGATAACATCTAAACTGCAGCGAATGAAAATCTGAAGGTTCGTTGAAACAAAACGAGTTGAGAGACGTTCAGAAGAGACGAACAGCAGGACAGATGTTCCCTGAGCAGACGTCTAAACAACAGAACGGTAAAACACATTAAAGATGAATGAATTCACTCATCAGGAGTGATTAAGCCTCTATTATCAGGAGGAGTCTCGTTCCTGTTAGTTTGGAGCTGCATGGAGAGGTAAGGCGCTGGGAGTTCAGCGCTGTAGAAAATGTAGACCGAACACAGGAACTGGTCGTTACAAACGGTTTTAAAATTCACAGAATTTAATAAGAAGCGGATGAGATCCAACAAATCAGGATGATGAGAAATGAGTCTTAGCTTCGTTAGCTTGTAGGTGTGGAGCTCTATTCCTAAATATGTTCTGTAATCAGACCATAAAGGTGAAAACACCTGAATCAATACAGTAACACCTGAGGGGTGTGTTGATATTTATATAAATGGAGGGGGCGGGGCTTATCCTGGAACCACTAGGGGACGCCGGTTTGTTTCACTCACTTTCCTGTGTCTAATTACTATTGGTGTTGATTCCAGAGCCATGCTACCATGGTAACCAGTGACATCACGTCCACAACGTGGTCCAAACAGTGCAGCAGTTTCAAACCCTTAAACTGGATCGTTTGGATCACTTGAAACAAACAGGTGAGTTCCATGACACCTGAGACTAGCAGGCTCCTCCCCTCAGACAGAAAATAAAACCCCTAACCTCCAAACACCACACGGTTTCCATTTCTGCACTAAAACACAAATAAAAACACCTACAAACACGTTTTCAGTGTAACCCACAGCTCAGCCTGCAGGGGGCGCCGATACCTGCAGGTTTGATGCTTTAACCACCTTTACTGTACTCAGGTGCTGCAGTGACCCACTTCTGTTTCCAATTTAATCTGATCTAATCCCAGACTCCTACACCTGCAGCGCTCAGGAAGTACAGGTCATGTAAGGTGTCACCTCCATCTGACCAGGTGTGTGTGTGTGTGTCGTTCTCCTCCTGGCTCAGCCCATCTAACGTACTACAGGACTGATTTAATAGTTGAAGAGGCCAGACGTCACCAGAAGAGCCTCTCGTGTCTCCTTACAGCAGCAACCCGAGCGAAAGCCACCTCAGCTCCTCTGGGAACCTCGTCGGCAGATTTCTGAGGACCAGGTCCTCTGAACGACTCGGCGCTGGCGCAGAGCTGTTAGGAATCACAGAATAAGAACAGAAAACCTGGAAAAAAAGCCTGAAACAGAAAATTAACATCAGCTTCTAAACCCGCTGTCCTGCTGAGGCTCACAGAGACCTGGTGCTGAGTTCACTCCCCTCTGCACCAAAGAGCTGAAATGAAGGTCTGAAACTCTTCTGCTGCTGCCATACCATCTGTAGGTGCTTCAGTAACCATGGAAACATCCAACTAACAGATCTGAAAGCTTTGGTCCAGGACAGGAAACTGGTGTTTCCAGCTAACAGCTGTTGTTGAAGCTAAAATTCTACTTCCTGTCCGTCAACCTGAAGGATTTCTGGTGGTTTCATAGATTCAGCTACAGAAACGGGAACAAGCGTTCCAATTCCACAGAAGGAAAATCACCAAAACACAAGTTCTGAAGAATCGTTGATCCAGAGCCATCAGAACAGGTCTTCTGAATGTGGGAAGGACCAGACTTAAATGACAGAATCCAGTTACCCCAGAGCTCACGCTTAAAGGTCAAAGGTCATTTGACTCAACAGAACCTGTGTAACGAGGCTGCGGTCCGACATGTGGAAACCAACACGGTTTTAAAGCAGGTCCAACAGCCTCGGACTGGACCTGAAACTGGAGCTGACTCATTATGAAGTGAGAAATTCATGTGGGAAGTCCAGAAAACGGACCAGAATGTTCTGCAGCTGATTCTTCTCACTTCTCACTCCCACATCACTCCTGCTCTGTCTGTCACCCTCCACACTGCAGCACAGAGAGCATTCTGGGAAACGTAGGCACCCTGAGCCCTCTGGGTCAGGGTGATCCACGTGAAGCAGCAGCTTTTTCCCATCATGCACTGCAGCGGTCCTCCTGGGCTTTGCAGCAGATTTATTACCTCAGATGTCGTCAGACGACGCGTGAAGCAGCAGCAGACATTTTCCACCGTCGGCTGCTGCAGATGAAAACTCCAGATCACCGAGAGGATCTGGGGTCTAGATCTGAGGAACATCAGGAACACGGCCTCAGGCCAGATGGTCCCAGTTAGAGTTCAACCAGTGGGGTCCAGCTCTGGTTCTGGAGGACCATCATCCTGCAGCTTTTAGATGTTGACCTGCTTGGGTGTGGTTTTAAACGTATCGAGCCGAACCAAAAATGTGACATCACCAGTAACTGATTGGTTAGGGGGAGGAGCCACCTGGTTCCACCTGTTGCATCACTGCCTGCAGCAGTGGTCCAGAGTTCAACAACACCGCCATTGTGCTGTGTTTCTGTGTGACACACGGCCCACCTCACACTCACGGGCTCAAGAGATGAAGATGAGAAAGAAAAAGACCCCGCCCCCAAAAAAAGAAACACGTTAACGTGTAGAAAAACACGTCCTCGTGCCGACATCTGACCAGCCTGAGTGACTTTCTGCTCCTTTCACTCATCTCTCTCTCACACACACACACACACACACACACACACACACACACACACACACACACACACACACTAGCTGATGACTAATCAAGCCGTCATGTTTCTCTGGCTCATCGCTGCCTCTGAGTCTGCAGCTCAAACTGGAGCCGGACTCCAAAATAAAAGTCACATCTTCACACCAGCTGGACGTCAGAATGTTCTCGGTACCATCTGATGTGCTGCTAGAACTCTGCCTTCGCGCTGATTAATGCTCTCTTTAACGTTTAAGACAAAAAAGTAACATTACAACATTTGACTCAATGCTTGAAAGCACAAATCCAGTCTTAGAATTTTATATTTATTCTTACTTTTTAAATGTTTTAATTTTTTACTAATAAACTGATTTCACAGGGAAAAATGTAAATAATAAATCAGATTAGAGAAGCTCTCCACTCGTCAGCAGATTTAACACAGGAAATGCTAGGGAGCAGCTCTTCAAAATAAGAGCATCAAGTGACACCCTGGACATACAGAAGGTGTTACGCTGCAGGATGCACCAGTGTCCAACCCTGGTCCTCCAGGGCCACCATCCTGCGTGTCCTAGATGTTCCTCTGCTCCAACACACCTGATTCTAACCAGCAGGTGATTCATTCACCTGCTGGTTAGAATCAGGTGTGTTGGAGCAGAAACCTGCTCTAAAACCTGATGGACGGTGGCCCTGGAGGACCACAGTTGGAGATCTGTGCTCTAGACTCTGTGGGTGTTTCTCAATCTCAAGAAACCTCGCCTTGATGCCTTGGTCCCGCCCCGGTTGCCTAGGAGATACGTCATCAGGAACTGCGAAGGCGTGTTCCAATTGGTTCCAGTGTTCATGTGCTTCCAAGGCATCTGTCCTCCGTTTGTTAGCCGTTTAGCTAATTTAGCAAGGATACATGAGAGGTGCCTTGGTGCCTTCTCTTGGTCAAACATTTCCCAGAATGCAGCGCGGTATTTTCAAACAGATGTGATCAGGAGCAGCAGCAGCTACTTCAGGGGCAAAGCTCCAGTTTAAATGTAAGTCAACTAATTGTAGCTGTTGGGCTGATATGTAAAATGTTTATTTAGATCCAAAGCAGTTATCTATGGTTGGTTAGTTGCTTAGTAGCTGCAGCTTTGGTGGCTAGCAGGTACTAACTCACTTACATATGTGATTTAACTAATATATACACAATTAAACAAGTAAAAGGCTCGATTTTAAAACTTTTTATTATGATGGGAGAGACATCAACAGGGCGCGTAAGCAGGGGGCGGGCTCTGGCCGGCCGCGGTCACATGGGACATGTCTGGTTCATTTAACCGTTCTCTTTGACCAAGAAGCAAGGCAAGGTTCCTTGAGATTGAGAAACACCCTGTGTTCACGTCACCACAGTGTTCCATTTTTCCATAATTGCAGATTTTGAATGAATAAATTCAGAAATATATTTTTAAATCACCAACAGGTTCTGACTTTGATTTCAGATCCAGAGATCACATTTTAGAAGGCTGCAGATGCTGATTAGTGTCACATGTAACGTGTCGGAGTAGATAACAGATAAAAACAAAACTGGACGTCTCTGGTTTCACAGGTCTCTGTGTTTTGCCTTCATTCTGCCAGATTTCCTCCCGACTTTTCAAAACACCAAAAGACGAGTTTTTCCTTCAGAGGGAGAACGTGCACGTCAGTCAGACGAGCAAAGAAGAAGTTTAATTGAACTTCTTTCTTTTTTAAATCAGTTCATCATTTAAAGAAATCAAAGTTTTGATTCTGCTAAATCTGGGAAATGAAACTAATGAGAAACAGAACTTCAGATCAGAAAACGCTGCAGCTGCACTCAACATTTCTCACCTCCCATAACAGGAAGGGTTCGCTCCCTCCTGTCAGATTTGAGCGCTGACCCGGTTCTGATCCGAGCAGAAACGACTTCTGGGATTAAACGGCTGCAGATTAACAGCAGCGACCTGCGTGACGTGACGTCAGTCTGGATTACAGAGG
>SSNS01000028.1:2082151-2172151 GCA_006937985.1 Aphyosemion australe | reverse complement strand
TGCAGAGTGATTTCATAACGAACCTCCTCTGCTGTCAGACTAAAGCGTTTTACATCACATACACGCTGGAGGTCAGTTTTCCTCTGCTGCACCTGAACGCACCATGACTCAGGGTTCTGATGCCTAAAATGAATCCAGATCTAAAGAACATGAGTCACACTACAACAGTTCCATCTGCTTCACTTCTTGGATGCACATGAGACCCCATGGGACCGAGCGACAGAGGGTCTGTCTCTGTGAGTCATCACTGCGTGATTCGCTGCTGCAGGTCCATCGGGAGCCTGTTTTCCTGCGCGTGTCTGCAGTGATGCTCGATGTTCCAAACAGCAGCGTTATGAGCTCAGCAAAGCTCTGAGCACCAAGCGAGGTTAAACCCGTCTAAGCTGCTGGTGAGAGCGCTGTCCTTCCAACAGGTTTTCTACCGTCGCATAGCAACAGCCATCACCAGAGCCTTCCACAAACAGCGAGTCAGCGTTAACACTTACAAAAAAAAAGACTTGGATGAAGCAACCCTCTGACACCTCTCAGCCCCGTGCACAAAGACGTCTGCTGCAGACTGCAGCGAGGATCCCATCACTTCCTCATAGGATGCTGCTCAGATAGTGTTGCCAGGCAACAAACCCAATTTAAGCCTGCGAACATGGTTTAGGCTAAAAATGTAATCAGAGCAGCAAAATTACAACAAAATAAAAAGAATAAAACAAAGGAGGAGGAAAGGGAGCTGCTTGATAAGTGGTTACCATGGCGATCAAAACAGCAAACAGCTTCACTTTTTACACAAAGCTTCTCCAGGGCACCACAGCAAACAGCCACTTGTACCGATTCAAAGAGCTCTTCTACATAACACCATCCAATCGGAGCTCCACCAGTGAAGTTCAGCTGCTTCTGGAGCCTCCAGCAACAAAGACCTTCACATGTGGGGCCCATGTGGGTCAGATCAGGGCTGAAAATGGGCCCCATACAGGACTGTCCACAGCTTTTATTATGGGCTAATATTAATCACCCCGAGCAACTCTGGGAACTAAGTGGGCCCCATCTGGGACACCCACACAAAACCCATCTGGGCCCCATCTAGGACTTACCTAGGCCCTACACATGGTTCCATGCCCAACTGGTTCCGATCCAGCCCCAACATAACCCAAGTGGGGCCATCAGACACGCTGACGGGTCAAACCCGATAAAAGGACGGACATTTATCCGTCCAACAGAGAACCACAGCAAGAGGAACGGCATGTCTTCCAGAGGGAGAAAGACTTCAGCTCTACTTGGTCATTTGAAATCTAAAAACACACGCTGCTTGATTTTTGAGCCAGCAATGAAACAGCAAAACAAAAAGAGTCAAAAAAGCATCTGTGATCTAGCCTTAAACCTGTGAGACAGAAGCTGCAACGTTAGTAGCTTTCAAAGATGAGCACGATATCCAGAAAACCAGACAACAGAACATCTAGAGAGCCACCGCCACACCGCCCTCATAGATCCCAGAAATAAAATATCGTTTTGTAAACGAAGCAATTTCAGGCATCTGTCTGGTTTTCCTTCCATCTCGTGTTACCTTTGGCTTCAGCTGGAATAAAAACATCAGAACTTACGGTTTGGGGTGGTGCAGGGTGTGGGCGTGGTGGTTGTTGGAAGCGTTGGCCCGGTGAAGGCGTTCCAGCCTCTCCTTCTCTTTCTCCACAAAGTTGGTGTTCGTCCCGGTGCTTGTGGACGGCGCTCGGGTCAGCCGGCCGTGGGCCCGGGGAGGATCTCTGGGCGGAATCGGTGGAGGGGGAGGTGGAGCCGGGGCCGACGAGGACACCGGAGCTGGGATTTGGGTCGGTACAGAGATGGAGACTGGGTTTGCTAACGGTGGAGCAGGAACACTGGTTGTGGTGCTGTTGTAGGAGTGGTGGTGCTGCTGCTGATGGTGCTGGACCTGGTGGCTGTGGTGCAGGGGGATGGAGGTGGGGGGCTGGGCAGGAGCCTGGCTGTTGTATAGGTGGGGATTCTTGGTAGAAACTGACGTGGTCTGGTTTAGAGGAGGTGGTGGGGGAGGCGGAGGAAGAGGAGGCTCAGGAGGAGGAGCCGGTGGGGGCGGAGCCACAGGTTGCCGATCCAAACGTAAGTCCTTGTTTTCTTGGCTTAGGCGGTCCAGTTGGACCTCCAGCTCCTCGATTCGGCGCCGCTGGGTTTCCAGAAGCTTCTGCTGGCTCTCGATGATGTTGTTCAGCTCAAGGAGGTACTCCACGGCCCGGTTCGGGCTCTCAGGACTGCCCTGGCCTGGGCCTTGATTAGCATCCATGACTGGTTAGTCAAAGGGTTAGCACGAAGGCTAACGGTGTGAGAAGCTCAAGGTAAAAAGGTGCAGAGATTAACTTCTGCCAGCTAGCTCAAAGGCTAAATGCTAAAAGCCTGTCTGAGTCACAGCTTGAACAACAGCTGCAGAGCTAAAAGCTAGCAGAGCTAAGGGCTAGCAGAGGTAAGAGCTAGCAGAGGTAAGAGCTAGAAGAGCTAAGAGCTAGCAGGGATAAGGGCTATTAGATATAAGAGCTTGTAGAGCTAAAGGCTAGCAGAGCTAAGAGCTTGTAGAGCTAAGAGCTTGTAGAGCTAAAGGCTAGCAGAGCTAAGGGCTAGCGGAGCTAAGAGCTAGCGGAGCTAAGAGCTAGCTTTCTGGGCTAAAGGTGAAAGAAGCTTCAACACAACTGAACCCTAAAGCCTACAGACTAAAATCTACACCCTGGAACCCTGAGTCCTACACTTTAAAACAGGAAGTACCTTCACCCTCCCCCCCACCAGAGGTGAGTGGGGGGGAGAGGACTTTCCCTCCTCCGAACTCTGATCTAAGAATCAAGAAGGCTCTTTTTCTTGCGTGCTCCAATTAGGTCGTTTGATGGAGCTGATGACCATTCCCGGGTCGGTCAGGTGTTCCTGTGGGAGTTCAGATCCATCCCAGGAAGAATCAGAACAAGAACCTGACGAACGCGGAGTCAGCAGTCCGTTTACGTTGGTCAGTAAATCAGCTGTATTGTCTCTCTGAGCTCCATTCAGAATGTCGGTGTCCAGCAGCCAGATGTGAAGACTGCAGCTGGCAGACGATGCACTTGTCCATCTGCTTCAGAGAAATCGGACCGGATCATTCTCGTCTGTCCACGACTCCTTTTCCATCCAGCGTCCGATATCCGAGTGTGGCAGGAGGAATGCAGCCAGCACCACCACGTGCACGTGTTGGCTAACCACCTTCAGATTCCCTGCAGAGCCTCTTCATAAAATCCTGAAGTCGGAAAATCTGCTGGATCAGTTCGGAGTGGCGTCGGATCAGTTTATCAAGAAAACAAACAAAAGGAAAGTTATTCAAATTATAAAAATCCTCTTGTTCTGGACGTGGAAGCTGTGATGCTGCAGGATTGAACTTCCAGAGGATTCATCAGATCCTGGTCTCCTTCACAGATGTGAGCCGGCGTTCCGGATCCACCGTAGCTCCTTCAGCTTCCAGAGACTTCTCCCAGCAGTTACATGTAAAGAAGAAAGGAAAGGCAGATGAGACGGAGTCAGCTGGAAGGATCACCCACGACACCGACTCTGAAGCAAACACCTGTTTCTTTCCTTTCTTTTGTTGTTCTGAAACACTGATCTCCCTTTTTTCTTCCATCTGTTGTTGTCTCTTATCTCCGTTCCTCTGTTCTCTCCTCCTCAGATAAAACGCTCCATCTCTGCCATCAGAAAACACCAACTATCACACCATCAGCACCTCCTCCTACACGCCACCTCCTCCATCTTTCTGTCTTTACTTTCACTCTTTCTCCTCGATTCCTGTTGGTGTTGGAGCATCCTACCGTGTTTCAGACATTAACAAACAATAACAACATCAGCCTCAGCTCATTGGCTTCGACTACTCTGGTCTGTGTCCCACCATCAACTTAAAAACACAAACTAGACCCAGCTAGATGTTCCGCTCCTGTTCACACCTTTTCAGGTAAGGTAACTGACCCAGGCTCAACGTAACAATAGTCACGCCCTACGTATTTCCTGCATTAGCCGGCAAAAGGAAAGAGACGGGACAACACTCGCAACCACGGAGGGCTGTATTGATTTTACCGCCAGGAAAGAGCAGAGCGCCTCTCAGCTAGTAGAAGCTAACAGTTAGCATTAGCAACTCCTCAATATGGCGGAACACGTTGGGGCTTGTGTTATTTGTGGAGATAAACAAATAAACGTTGCATTTTTTACCCATGGAAGCAGAGCGAACGGAGGCAGCGGAAGAGTTGTGTTGTTGTCCAATCATAGGTGAGATTTTTGCATATAATCAATATTAATGAGTAATCCTGTCGTTTTCTGCCCCCGCTCCTCCAAATAACTTCTACTTCCTCAAACAGGAGCGCCAGAGCTTTTTTTCCACCACAGAAAACAACTCAAAGCTTTATTTAAACTGAAGACAACAGCAGATTTACTGACATGAAACCCAGAGCAATAAAATACACACACACACACACACACACACACACGCACACACACACACACACACACACACAGCTTTTCTATCTCTTCCCATTAAACAGAGTCAATTATTCATGACTCACTAACTGACCACCATCGCTCTCCGCCTCCCACTCTGACAGCGATTCTCTCTGCAGCTGCTCCGTGCCAGAACGCTCCGCTTCAAACCCACACAGGCCAGGAACCCAGACCCAAAGGGTTCGCGTGTGGCCGGAGGTTTTCTCAGACTCAGCAGCTCCATTTCTGGGGCCGCCGTGCTACAAGTCAGCTGATCTGGAACTGCTAAAGGAACGTTGCTGCGCTGGGATCCGTTCTTGTGGATGTAGAGATCTGGGACTTTGTACCAATGATTGTTGCATTATAACGATTCAAAACCTGGAAATCAGCAGGTTTTCGCTAGCACGTCAAAGACATGATGGCACGGTGAATTTGGCTTTAACTAAACCAGCATCTGAACTCCAGGTTTAATCAAAACCAGAGAATACACACGCGCCGTTATTTTAACCAACAGAACACGGAAAGTTACCGAGTTTAAAGAGACACAGATGTACACCGGCAGGTGGACTGAGCTGGTTGGTGGAGAATAAAACTTGTGCAATAATAAATAACAACAACTTATGATATAGAACCAATAGAAACGGACGTTAAAGGTTTTGTTCTCGTTCTGGTGGTGACATCATCCAAAAACTCAACTAAATGAGGGCGCGTCCACAAAGCAGGGCGTGACGAAGTGTTTGTATATCCTCTCTGGACTGGAAACATCTCAGGATCGTCCAGGAGGAGCTGGAGAGGGAGGTAAGATGCTGACCAATCAGAACCAGAGTTCCATGATCTCTAAAGGTTTACATAAATGAAGCAGCTAAAACGCTCGTAGCTCTTCGTGTTTGAATAAAGTTTTAAAGAACAGAACGTTTGTGTCTCTTTACTAAACTCGGTGTCTTTTTCTGCTCATCCGATCTGACGAAGGATCCAGAGGTGATCCAGAAACACTCGACGGTCACAGAAACTCAAGAGCAGCTTTTTGTGTCTGATGGACAAAAAGCATCCAGATGTTTACTCGTCTTTGAGTGGGATCAAATTCCTGACTGAGTCTTAAAAACACGTGGTTCTGGATTTAGTCCAGTCTAATTTCACCTGAATCAGGTCAACCAGACTCTTCCCTGCTCCTGGTGGGATCTCCATGACCCAGTGGACCTCACTGGGAGTCATGTTCCACCAGCTCTGGGATGTTCTCACTCTGGACCTTCTGGTTCTGTTTATCCTCGATAAAACAGGAACCAGAACCAGTTCTGCAGCCTGTATGGGAGCTGGATCGAAGCTCATCAGGATCCAAGCGGAGACGAGGAAAATGGACTCAAAGCACCGCTGGTTCAGATCAAATCAGGTCAGCAGAACTCCAGAACCGACGTTTGGGACTAAATCAGATTCCAAGTAAAGATATAAAAATGAAAATTTTGTAAAAATTCAGAAGATGAATCAGGAACATTTTTAGAACCAGCTGGTATTAAATGTTCCCACTGGGTACGGTGGTTTGATTCCCACCTACCCATGACGCTTCGCATGTTTTCATGAGGTCCTTCCAGAAGTAGATTTATAAACCGACTTATTACCAGCACACACACACACACACACACACACACACACACACACACACACACACACACACACACACAGCGGTACCTCTGGCCTACATAACCAACAGTTACGTGACACACACGTGAGCTCACTCACACACGATGCAGCATTCAGAAGAAGCAGCGCCGGAGTCTCACAGGTCTCAGCAGCTCCTGCAGAGGTGATGGAGGGATGAAGGTGGAGGAGGAAGAGGATGTGGGGATTATTGATCCAGGTTCATCCGTCTCTCCCCTCCATCGCTGCTGCTGTCACCGTCATCTCCCCCTCCCCCAAAAACAAAAAATCCTGCAGCCACTCGGCGGTTTTCCTCTCTTGTTCGTGATCAGATTCAGATCAGTTCCATCCCTCTCCTCCTCTCTGCTCAGCTCACTGCTGCAGGCCACGCTCCTCTCCTCTTTTTCCTCCTTTTTCTTCCTGCTGCCGAGTCAATCTCTTCCTAATTATCATTCCTCTGCGTCTGAACGGCTCGCCGCAGCAGCACAGACGCTCTGATCCGTCCACACCAGAGTGTGAACAGACGACGCTTCAGCTATCATCGCCGCTGAAGCATCAGAGCTTTACGCCTCGGCTACGCTGCCGTAAAGGAGGAGGAGGAGGAGGAGGTGACGAGTCCAGACTGGATGGATGTTTTTGGCCATAAACTGATTAAACACATGAAAGTTACTGATGCCTTCATGGACCGCTGGACGTTTTATAACTCATTCATTAACGAGTATGTAGCTCATTAAATCATCTGTCCATTTTGTTTTTTGACAGACCAGAAAATGATTTGAAAAGGATTTTAGTCTAAAAAATGTTTTTTCCACCTTTCAGCAAATGTTTTGTTGCCACCAGAGGGCAGTGTAAGCAGCAACAACGGCTGAAAACAAATCCCATAATCAGATAAAAATGAGTCTCGTGTAAAGTTCAGGGCATCGGTGCCCAGTGCTGGTCCAGGTGGGCCGGTATCCAGCATGTTTTAGTTGTTTCCCTAAGCGGGTGCGAGTGTGTGGCCGTTAACGGCTCGTTTCTTCCCCGCCAGAGAAATTCTGATAGGGGGGCGGGGCTGTCCGTCACTGCTGCTGCGCCGCTCTCTCGGTTCACCAGGCGACACCTCCTTTTGGTGCATTTTCCAAACAGGAAGTGTGGGTGGAGTAAGACTCTGGTGGGGGGTGGCTTGCTCTTTAAGCTCTCTTATTCTGTCTAGTCTTCATAGTTTATGTCTACGCTCGTTCTAAACAAATGTGTAATCATTACAGAGGATTTGGTTATAACTTTTATTCTGAAAACGCCAAAATAAAGAAACGGTATTCTAGTGTGATCAAAGTAACTCGAAAACAGCTCAACTCCACCACCTGCTGGAGTAAATCAGTGCCTACAGTCTCTTTAAAACGTGAACTCCATTTTGTTTAGGTCATTAAGAATCATAAAATATCTGAATTATAAACCTCGAAGAGCAAAGTTTTTATTTCTGAAGCTTTTCGTAGATTTGGGTGGAAACTGAGGATGTGAACACGCATCATTAAAACCCGTCTAGTGCTTCTGGGGTTGCTTGATGCTCTAATTTACTTTAATATTAAACAAAAAAATCATGATCATCTCTTGTAGCGTTTCAGTTTGTGTTCCTGCCCACGGCTGGAAGGCAACAGAAGGAAGGTTTTATCCCGGATGCTGCTGCTCCCATGATCCGGACTCGGATAAGAGGCAAACCAGGAGTTTTACGGATATTTGCTAATAAATCTAAAACTATGACTAGCTGAGAGATTTACTACTAACAGGTTGTTAGATCTTGTGACATCACGTGGGGTCAAACAACATTATTGTGGAATTTCACTAAAACAACTATAATTCCATCATTTCCCGACATTTGATGAGTTTAAAGCTGTGGGAAACATTTAATCAATACATTTGCCTTGCAAGCTGTACTCGGGGCAAAAAAAGCCCAGAATTGCTTGGATCAGCAGAAGGCGACAGGATCTGGAGTCTTACTTCCTGATATGTGGACATCTCTCCTCTGATTGGCTAACAGCAACACGACTCTACCACTGACTCTGTTTGCTCTGCAACGTTGATGTTTTATCTCCACCAATAACACAAGCCTGGAGGAGTTCTGCTATGTGGTGGAGGTGCTAATGCTAACGGTTAGCTTCTACTAGCCCAGACGTTCTCTGCTGCTTTCTGGACGCTAAACCAACAACAGCCTTCCCCGTCGTGAGTCAAGATGGGTGAGTCCATGAATGTTAAAGCAGCATTCCGCAACTTTGCAGTTATATGGTCTCTGTCGCCCTCTAGAGGCTTGCTGCGTAACGTCACTGTCGTAACATTAAATCTCTCTCTGGGGCATAAGTGGCATGTTTACATTCCTAATGTCAGGCAAAACAACCAAAACAAACTTTTCCACCTCCACACATTGAATAAATAGTTTTATCAGGACTGTATAACAACTTTATGCCCGACCAAACACAATAACCCTGGTGAAATCATTTATTACTTACCTAGCCATTAGCAGCACGGCTAGGTCAGAGTCCGTAGTTCATGCTGTTCTTCCTAAAAGAACTCTCCAGCGAGGAAAAGACGGCCCAATAATAACTCTGGTCTTTGCTCTTGCTCTATTGCGTTCTTCTTTTCTTTTCCTAGATTCCTCTGATAAGGCATTTCTAGCTTTCTTTGGTGAATCTGCTGCTGCTACAGCGAGTCTACGTTAGACAATTATGGCAAGCCAAAGGGTTAAAAAAAATGCGCGTTCTAAACTTGCGTTATGTCCGCCAAAACGCTCGTTCAAGATGCGCGTTTTGGTGGACATAATGCTCGCTTTTAGAACACGCGAGTTTTTGGCGGACATAATGCGCGTTTAGAATGCACACTTTTTTATCCCTTTCGGTTGCCATATTCTGCCGTAAAACGACACC
The DNA here is from genome assembly GCA_006937985.1 of Aphyosemion australe. Lineage (NCBI taxonomy): Eukaryota > Metazoa > Chordata > Actinopteri > Cyprinodontiformes > Nothobranchiidae > Aphyosemion > Aphyosemion australe. The sequence continues at coordinate 2,163,155 of SSNS01000028.1, read as the reverse complement.
CAGTCAGTACTTCCGTCGCTACCCGATGCACAAAAACTGTATAGCGCAGTAAACAGACGTGGGACCCCCCAACACTATCACAGGTATGAACATGAACATAATAGATAATACTATGACGCAAAAACTTTACTAAAAAGCATAATTTTGAGGTGTAAAAGTTGTGGAATGTTGCTTTAAGTGACAGTGTGACGTAGATCTGTCAGGCTTTTCTAATCCTAGAGTTTCACCTAGAGTCTATTTTCTATCAGAAGCTAATGCAGGAGATAGGTGGAGGAGACTATTTTCATGTTCAGCCTGCAGGAAACACTCAGAGTGAGCCATTAGAATCAGAGATAATCATTAAACATGGGTTTTCAGTGAACCACACCTTTAAAAATCTTTCTGACATCTTGCCTGGCTCAAGGGCTCGTGCACATTCAGACTTATTTGGGATTATTGAGACCTGAGGTCGGTCAGCTGGGAAGCAGTTTCTGTAAATGAATGAAAGAATCGGAGCACCGCTGATCTGAGATCAGCACCTGTGGCTTCAGTCAAACAGCTGAGAGAAAACCGCCTCATTAATACAAACCCGTGGATCAGACCTCTGGCAGCACAGTCACCAAAACAAACTCGTTTATGACTTCATCCTCTCCAAACTCGTACTGAGGCTCCGCCAGGCCTCGGGGATCCTCTCAGAACCGGATCCGAACAGCTGGTCCCTGGTTCCGGGTCTGTCGTCCGGCCACAGATGGAGCTTTGTAGCAGAAAAGCAGCATTTGGAGGTTTGACTGTTTCCGCACAGACGGTGTGACCGGAAAACCAATTAGCGCTAATTAAAGATGCCAGCGCGCGCTCGGACGTGAAGTCAGCACCGTGGGGAAACGGAAGCGGGTTCATTAACGCGCGTAAATAAATAAAAAAGCAAACCCGGCGGATTAAGATGGATGTTTGTGATGTTTGAGGAGATTCAGAGAGAAACGAGCTGAAAACTCACCTCTTGCTGCAGGTCGGCTCGGTCCTCGATCCCCATCACACTCTCACACACACACGCGCGCGCGCGCGCACTCACACACACACACACACACACACGCTCACAGCCTCCCTGCCTGTCACCACGACCCGCTGCTGCTGCTGCTGCGGACAGACGGCCCCAGAGATCCTCTATCAAAAACAGGATGCTCCACTCCGTCTGAGTCCCACTCACTCAAGGGCCGGTTCTCAGGAACACGTGGTAACATTTGGACACGCCCCTTGAGTGGTGGAACTTCAACATGGCCGCCACCAGACTGATGACATCACATCTGAAAATTATTAGCTGATCTTTAATGACCTAAATAATAATAATAATAATAATAATAATAATAATAATAACAATAAAATAATAATAATAACAATAAAATAATAATAAAATAATAATAATAATATAATAATAATAATAACAATAAAATAATAATAATAATATAATAATAATAAAATAATAATAATAAAATAATAATAATCATAATAATAATAATCATAATAATAATAATAATAATGAAAGGCTAATTATAATAAAAACTCACCTACAGGGACAATTTAAAGTCTCCACTTATAACCTAACATGCATTTTTAAAAACCCACGTATGCACCGGGAGAACATGTTTACTCCATACAGAAAGGTTGCAGCCAGGTTTCAAACCAGCAACCATCTTGCGAGGCAACAGCACTACCAACGTGGCCACCATGCAGCCCATTAATGTTACTACATTGAGAAGTTTTTAAAAATCAATGTTTGGAGCTCTAAAAGCCTCGTCCCTGTGTCAGCCATGACATAACCCGTGACATGGTGTCTGTCGGCTTCTGTAGTGAATAGTGAAGACTTGAAGCTTCAGATTGTCTGAGTGCTGGAATGTGGGTCTGAAAGCCCCGCCCACTCATCTGTCTGAAAGACCCGCCTACTGTTATTTTTAAAGCTCCGCCCACTCACATGCCTAAATTCCTATCAGCTTATGCATCGCTGTCATCTGTCCAGTGGTACAAGTCGATACTTGACCCAGGAAACAAAAGATGGAAAAGAAATATTTTTGACCAGAAATCAAGTTTCTTGTTTTATCTACAGCTAAAAAAAACTCACAAAGCAACATATGAAGTTGTTAACTCTTTAATAAGGAGGGGGAAATCTGTCAGAGTGAGATATCCTTGCTTTATTTCTACTCTCTGGCAGCTCAGTTCATCACTCACCTGCTGCTACACCTGCAGGAGCCTCCTCCTCCTCCCCAGCTCCCCCCTCCTTCATCACTTCCTCCAAAAGGTCAATCAAAGGGTTTTAATCCCAGAAATATGTGAAGGTTAAACGGCCCGTGTTCTTCAGTACCTGGTCTAGTAGTAGTAGTAGTAGTAGACTTTTATTGCAGACTCGTGGTCCAAGGAATACATAAAAATAAAATACAAAATAAAAAAATACAAAAAAAAAAAAAAAAAAAAAAAAAAAAAAAATGACCTTAAAAATAAAGACACGTTAAAAGACCCTTATCCTACAGAAGACAGTCATACCAGTGCTTCCATATTCTAGAGGTGTAGCGTACAGCACTATATCTCATGTTAGTCAGTGTTAGGATGACACTGTTCTCTGACACATTCAGACGGCATATAAATGTATACATAAAATTTCTTAAAACAGCTTTCAATGTGCTGACCCCAGCAGAAACAAACAATTCACTGGCACTGGTCCATCTGGGCTTTTTTAACAAGAGTCTTAGTGCATCGTTGTAAGCCACCTGCAGTCTCTGAATACTGGCTATTTTATAGTTCCACCATAAGTGCGCTGTGTACAGTGAGGTACAGTATGCTCTAAACAAGCTTAGTTTGACTTCAGCAGAGCAATATCCAAAATTCCGACACAGTATGTTTGCTTGTGCATATAACATTCGGCATTGACGATAAATGTCCTCATCATCTGACAGACTGTCTGTCAACACGTGACCTAGATATTTCACTTCATGTGAAACACCTAGAATAGAGCCAGACAACTTGAAGTCTGGAAATCTGATACGTTTGTCCTCTTTTGTTCGACAGATCATGATTACACTTTTAGCAGGATTAAATTTTACATCATGCTGCTCACCAAACCCAGAACACACACTAAGAAGCTCCTGAAGACCAGCTGAACTTGGGCTAAACACCACTATGTCATCAGCATACATCAGATGATTTACTACTGTACTTCCAGCCATACAGCCAGTTCTACACTGGATTAACTGCTTAGAGAGGTCATTCATATAAAAATTGAACAATACTGGTGCTAAAATGCTCCCTTGTCTGACTCCGTTACAGACCTGAAAAGGTGCAGACACACAGTTGGCCCACTTGACCTGCATGGTCTGGTTTGCATACCAATACGATAAACATCTAACAATGTATTTAGGCACACCAGCTTTGCACAGTTTATAAAATAGTTTTCTGTGGTTTACACGATCAAAAGCCTTGGAGGCATCTAAAAAACACATAAAAACAGTTGAGTTTTTGCCTTTATAGTTACTCAATAGTTCCTTTAAAGCATATATGCACATATCAGTGCCATGTTTAGGCTTAAATCCAAACTGATTGTCAGTGCACACTATCAATTTGTCCAACCTTGTCAGCAAAATTTGTTCAAGAACTTTGGAGAGTATGCTTGCAAGAGCAATGGAAGGAGAAGGTAAATGACTGGAAGTTCAAACCAAGGCTCATCAGGGAGGTTCAGGTGTGGCTCTCCATTTGAAAAGAACAAGTCACCTGTAGCTCCTTCTGGACCTGAAGTTCTGAAGCTCTGATGGAGTTTTGGAGAAACACCTGAACTGTGGAGAATCCAGTCCAGAATCCAGAGGAGGAGTTGGAGAAGAGGAGGAATGTGTCTCCTTTCTGGGTCTGTTAACTCTGTCATCCAACCATGGATGGATGATGAATGGATGAATGATGTATGGATGGATGGATGATGAATGGATGAATGATGTATGGATGGATGGATGGATGATGAATGGATGAATGATGTATGGATGGATGGATGATGAATGGATGAATGATGTATGGATGGATGGATGATGAATGGATGAATGATGGATGGATGAATGGATGATGGATGGATGGATGATGAATGGATGAATGATGGATGTATGGATGGATGGATGGATGGATGGATGGATGATGGATGGATGGATGGATGGATGGATGATGGATGATGGAGGGATGTATGGATGGATGGATGATGTGGATGAATGATGGATGGATGAATGGATGAATGATGGATGGATGAATGATGGATGGATGGATGATGGGTGGATGAATGATGGATGGATGAATGATGGATGGATGGATGATGTGGATGAATGATGGATGGATGAATGGATGGATGAATGATGGATGGATGGATGATGTGGATGAATGATGGATGGATGAATGGATGGATGGATGATGTATGGATGAATGATGGATGGATGAATGATGGATGGATGGATGATGGGTATAAATAAAGGGTATAAATAAAAACTGTGGGTGATTTTAGGAAGCATCTATTTCTCTCTACAGTAATTTATCTTTTCTCTCATCTATCTTTAGATCTTTTCTCTTCATAACCTTTCTCCTCCTCTGCACTCTCTGTTCAGCTCCGACTTCCTCCTACTCACACTGAAGACAATCTCACAATCCTCCTCTCAGATGAATAAATCCAGGACTAGGTTTGGTTTTCAGGTTTCCAACGAGGCTCAGGCCACACCTGGGTCACCTGAGATCCACATCCTGGTCAGGAGACCAGGTGTTAGCGCGCTAATGCTACAGTAGCACCCACATGTTAGCTTAACATGAGCTGATGATTTCTGGTTGTTTTAATTAGGATCAGTTCAGATTCAAATCAGATTCAGTTCAGATTCAAATGTCTAAAATGTTCTTCCTCCGTAGGACGACCCAGCTTCAGCCTCAGACCCAAGGTCAGGAGCTCCGTTGTCCAGGAGGACCTTAAAGCTGGAAAGGAGTCGTCTGAGGAGGTTTGGACAGGAAGCTCTCTCTCTCCAGGCCCGTCTCTGTGAGACGAGACCATGGAGGAGTCCCAGAATTCACTGGGGTTTTATTTTAACTTCAGCAGCAGATTTGATACGTGAAAATAAGCTCAGATTACAAGAAGCTTCAGTATTATTAGTCTCTAGCTGGAGAATCGCTGCTGTTTTCTTGTCCACCCCCTCTCGTGTTCATAACAGCAGAATCGAAGAAGGCATAATTAGTTGGAGCAACAAGTAGGAGGATGGGATGGATGATTCCGAAGTGTCAGTGCAGAGGTGTGATGTGTTTGTGTGGAGAAGATACGGAGAAGAAGCACCAGCCTGCAGCTTGTTTAGGAGTTTACTGAGTCTGTCGACTCAGAAAGACGTTTCTGCACCTTCTCAAGATTCTGGATTATTAAAAAACACTTTAGTTTGATCTGTTTATAGTAATAACTGCAGGTACTTCCACAATACCAGAAACAGCAAGACCTTTCACTTGGTTACAAGGAGGTTTAGGGCGTTGGAAGCGTGTTAGAAAGAGAATGAGGACAACTTCTAATCAAGGTATCCTGGTTTTTCATCCTTCATCAGAATCAGATCAGAATCAGATCAGAATCAGATCAGAATCAAATCAGAATCAGAAGGGTTTTATTGCCATATGTGCGAGAAATCACAACATTAGGAAATTGCTGCGGTACTTGGTGCAAAAAGAAAGATAAAAAATAAGAGATAAGCAAATATAGGAAGTAATAATATACTCATGATAAAATAATTAATATAAAAAGTGGCAATAATAATAATAATAATCCAGGAGACTGGAGCTTCTGCAGTAATGAGGATGCTGATCTGGTTTGATGTGGCGAAGCTGAAGGGTTCTGGATCTACTGGTCCATCTAAACCCTCACCAGTGACCACCTGAAGTGACCTTCCACATGGGGGCCTAAGAGGAGGGGCTCCATCACCTGGGAGGAGCTTAGAGTGGAGCTTCTGCTCCTCCTCATCGATAAGTCTCGATCAGGAGCAACAGGCTCAGATCCAGTCACCCTGAGGTTCAAAAAACAAAAATCTTAAAGTAAAATCATTCAGGATTTGTGGTTTAATGTTTTCTCCTCTCACCTTCAAAGTCGACTCAGTCCAGCTCATCAACCTGATCTGGAGATTCTGACCCGAGCAGCTCTGCAGGACGACGTGTCTTTGGGTTTATGTGGAGGCCGAGAATCCTCCGCTGCCCTTCGAGCAGTCGGAGTCGGTCCATCTTCTCCGTACTGCACGCTACTGCAGGTTGACCTCTGACCCCTGATCGGTGTGTGGGCTGCAGAGCTGTGAGCTGCGTGGGAAAACAGCAGCGTGCGAGCTCTCTCAACATCCAACGCAAAATGTACAGTAGATATACATCAGGAGGTTTCCTGTAAAGGTGCACTCTGAAAATAAAGTTAATTAACAACAAAATAACTAATTTCACTTCTTCTCTCCTCTTTCTATCGCTAGCCCTGAACTTCTTACACCACACTTGGCTCAATTGTCACATTTGGATCTTTTGTGCATCTTGTCTGTGAAAAAAATGGCTGCAGCTTCTGCTGGTTCTCTTCTTCTAGTAACACCAAAAAGTTAATTTTAAAATTAAAACCATCTGAAATCCTGAGCTTGAGCCAAAAGTTGATCTAAAATACAGAAAGTATAAAAAATGTTCCCTGATTTGTGCTGAGCTCTGCAGCCCCCTGGTGGAAAAGATAAGAACTGCAGGTTGAACAATGAATAGTTTATCCATTCATTGATGGATGGATGGATGGATGGATGCATGGATGGATGGATGGATGGATGGATGGATGCATGGATGGATGGATGGATGGATGGATGGATGGATGGATGGATGGATGGATGGATGGATGGATGGATGGATGGATGGGTGGGTGGTGGAGGGGAGGATGGGTGGATGGATGGATGGATGATGGATGAATGGATGGATGGATGATGGATGGATGAATGGATGGATGGATGAATGGATGGATGATGGATGGATGATGGATGGATGGATGGATGATGGATGAATGGATGGATGATGGATGAATGGATGGATGGATGAATGAATGGATGGATGGATGGATGATGGAGGAATGGATGGATGATGGATGAATGGATGGATGGATGGATGGATGAATGGATGGATGATGGATGGATGGATGTTCTGACCCAAACTCACAACAAATGTTTCAAACGACTTTACTGGAAACTTGAATCTCTGTTTCTAATCCATCTGTTGTAAAGATTCTTTAACATTAAGTAACACAGAGCAGTTTCCTGCTCCTCCTCCTACTGGTAGAAAGTGGAACTACAACTGTCGTAAACAACCCTGCTGCAGCCTGCTGTAGCTAGCGCTAACGACGAGCTAACACTAACATGAGCCAACTAATACTAAAATAAACCACAAAGTAAAAATATCAACACTGTTGGACAAAAAATATTATTACTTACAAGTCCAGCAGCAACAAAGCCAGGTCACCACCAGTCAGTGATTTTCTAGCCTCTTTTAGCTCCCTCAAACTAGCGTAGGCCGCGCCAATGTTCACTCTGGTTTTAGCTTTTTGTTTCACCTCCAAAGACATTACTCTGTTACTGTTACTTCCAGGCTCTGCCATGGTGCCAACAGAAAAAACAAACTTCTTCTTTTTCTTCTTCTTGTGCTTTTTATTGATGATCAGTGACATAGATATCGTATACATCACTAGATGCCTTAACTGGGAGTCGTCAGCGTCCCTACACGGCGGCCATCTTACCTCGGACAGCTTACGTTCCGTTCTCAATGGTAGCAGATGGAAGGTGAGTGAACAACTTAAACATAAACACTCTTAACTCAATTAAATATTAACGGATTTGCAAGCGGGTTGCATTATTACAAACCTTATAACACATAGGCTTGATAGGACATACTTTAACATTTTTTAATTAACGGGCCAAATCAGTCATATTTCACAGCCACGTCTCTGGCGTTTATAACAAATCAAATCGTTTGAAATTTGGTTGAAAATTGAGCAAGTTAGAGTTATTTAAATAGTACATTCACCATTGACACCAATGTTACGAAAGGGAGCAGCTGTCCGAAGCAAGATGGCCGCCGCGTTAGGGACGTTCGTCCAATTGACGAACAGCGCGGGTAAGGCATCTAGTGATGTATATGATATCTATGATCGGTGAACTGAAAATGCTAACCGCTAGGAGTACAGCTAACAGCCGTAAAGCAGGTATAAGAGCTCCCCCTATAGGACACCTACCCGCTCCACAAAACTGTCTAGTGCAGTGTCTGGTCAGCAGAGTGGTGTCCGATATGAAAGTGGTCAAGTTTCTAATCCAACAATCACTGAGATCAACGTTAAAGCTCTAGCTTAAAGTTTAAAAAACTATTCAGTGTTACTTTAATTTCCACCAGGCTCCCATATTTGGAATAGATTCCACCCACAGTAAGAGAATGTCCCACCTTTAAAAACCAGTTAAAACAGTGGCTTACGTCTAACCAAGTGTATTCACTAAAATGATTATTGATGCATGTTGTGAAGACGCTTAGACGTCCAGGAAGTCTCTCTCTCTCTCTCTTTAAGGAAGTGTGTGACCTGCCCACGCACCATCGTGTTAGTCATTCTCTCTCTTTCCTTTCTTCTGTCCTAAAACTAGAAATAACATTTAAACTTTGTGGATGTGTTGCTTTGTGTGTCGTCCAACGCCATGCTGTGTGTATGTAGCTCCAACTTTTATACTTACTTGTTTTCTGAATGGATTTTTACGCGTTTGGCCAAATACACCTTGCCCAGTTGAAAACGAGCTGTGGAGCTAATACCGACACATTTACAGAAATGTGAAATGAGCTAACAAATAAAATGTAGTTTATGTTTTGATTCACTCTTTATTGAAACAAAGTCAAACCTAAATATTAAAATCCACATAAACGTTCCTCAAAGTTTCTCCTTCATGACATCAAAATACAGGAAAAAAAATTCTTTACCCTTTTTTCTTCTAAAGTTTGGACTCATGTCCGCGTCACGCTCATGCAAAGGGATCATGCAAACTCTCTAAGGGTCTCAGCAGGAAACTTAAGACAATTCAAAGCAGTTTTATTTACATACGGGAACATCAGGCTGGAAAACAAAAACACAAATAAATCTGTGTCCTCGCCGACCCTCAGCTGATTCCGATCATCCCGCATCTAAAAGCTAAAGCTGGATTAAAGATTCCTCTAATTAATCCAAATCTACGACCCTAAAGTATAAATGCAACACTCTCAAACATCAACAACTGCTTTCTACTTTGTTTCTGTTTTACATAATTATTATTAAAAGCTGCTACTGAAACATAATGCAATGATTTTAAATTCTGACTTCACAGAAAGTTTGTTTCTGGTTTTTAGTTTCTGCATTTCAGAGTAAATAAAGACTAATTTCATTGATTCTGACTCTAAAATGACAGAAATCAGCTGCTAACGAGTCGACAAAAGCAAAAAAAAAACCACACAGGAAACAAAACGAAGAAGAAATTCTCCCGAAGCTCGCTATCCGTTCCTGTGGAAGACTTTTCCGTCAGGCTGGGTTTTCCATTTCAGCTGGATGTCTCCGGTCTGTCCGTCATCCCGCAGCTTCTGCTGCAACTGAGAGACGATAAATGTCGTCATCTACTGTAAATCGCTACTGATGCTTCTCAGGAGCTTTGTTTCAGATGTTTATTCAATTAAAAGACGTTCCTGTTTTCAGGTCAAAACTAGCTTTGAGTTTACTAAATGAAGCAGTTTCAGAACCTTTTTAGGTAAACATGAAGGTGGACACAAAACATCAGAAATGTGTCATAAAGGCTTTCCATACACAGAAACTGTTTTAAAACCACCCAAAACGCTGCTGTGCCTCTGCCAGGCCTGTAGGTGGAGCTGCACCGCCCTTGTACGGAGGCGGGGCTATGACATCACTATGTTAGCATTCTGGCTGTTCGTGCAAAAACAAAAGTTATCTATAGAAAATCATCTGTTAGGGTTAAAATCATCTGTGTCAGGATCCTGACTGTAGCGCTCTGAGGTGCCTTTAGGGGGCGCTGGGGAAAAGGCAGCTCCGGATGGAAGTGTGTGAACATGTGACCTATGAGGTCGCTCCAGGACTTCCTGTACCTGTTCCAGTAGATCCTCCATCACAGCAGGATCCTCCAGGTCCAGAGAGGAGCTTTTCACCAGCTTCAGTCCCACAACCTCCTGGTACACGGGATCTTAGAGGACCAGACAGGCTTCATGAGTCTAAGAGCCTCAAATCAACAGCCTCTGTTCAGAGAAACAGAGTTCCTGTTCTTCATGAGCTGAGGGCCAGTCTGAGTTCAGCCAAGGTCAAAGTGTGTTGCTGCTAAAAGATCTCATGTAAAAAACACAGAATTCCATGTAAATAATGATAGAATTTAAACACCGGTAGAACTCCTGTAGAATTCCACCGTAATAATAAAAGATTTCCACACAAAAAAACGCAGATTTCCGTGTAAAGAAACACAAAATTCCATTAAATTAATTCTGCCTGGAATGTGAACCTGATGGTGGAGACAGAAACACACTTTGGTCTTGGCTGCACTCAGACTAGCTGTTATCTTATCAATCCTAAAGAACATGTACTCTATTTTTCTGAACAGAGGCTGTTCATGCAGCTAGTAAGACAGGAATTATTATTATTATTATTATTATCATCATTATCATTATTATATTATTATTATTATCATTATTATTATTATCATCATTATCATTATTATATTATTATTATTATCATTATTATTATTATCATCATTATCATTATTATATTATTATTATCATCATTATATTATTATTATTATTATTATCATTATTATATTATTATTATTATCATTATTATTATTATCATCATTATCATTATTATATTATTATTATTATTATATTATTATTATTATTATTATATTATTATTATTATTATTATATTATTATTATCATTATTATATTATTATTATTATCATTATTATTATTATCATCATTATCATTATTATATTATTATTATCATCATTATATTATTATTATTATTATTATCATTATTATATTATTATTATTATCATTATTATTATTATCATCATTATCATTATTATATTATTATTATTATTATATTATTATTATTATTATTATATTATTATTATTATTATTATATTATTATTATCATTATTATATTATTATTATTATCATTATTATTATTATCATCATTATCATTATTATATTATTATTATCATCATTATATTATTATTATTATTATTATCATTATTATATTATTATTATTATCATTATTATTATTATCATCATTATCATTATTATATTATTATTATTATTATATTATTATTATTATTATTATATTATTATTATTATTATTATTATATTATTATTATTATTATAAAAGCTAATATTATTATTATTAACTTTTACTTAGAAACACGCCTCAAAATGCTCCAAAAATCTCCAGCTTTTGTTTATGAGCGTGGAAACAAATTGATTTAAGGTGGATTTAAGGTGGAACTTAATCAGCAAACAAAGGAAAACTGCTAAAAACATTTTTTTCATAAATAAAACTTAACCTGTTTATTCTAGAGTAAAACAAGCTGGAGTCGGTTGAGTCACACAGAAACTCCTGTCTCTACTGAGGCTAAATGCTAAAGCTAACCAATCACAGCTTACCTTCATAGCAGAAAAAGGGCATAGTCCAGGTGCACAAATAGTCCTCCCATTTCCCATCGTCCATCGATGCCGCTGCACAGTCTGAGTGTTGACCGTTCGGTTCCCCTGATCTCCAGTTGGTAACTACTGGTTTGGTTCCATCCACCCACTTCCAGGAGTCTCTGTAGAGACCGATCCAGGCTGGTTGTCCTTGGATCAGCTCCCTCATCTTCTCGTTCTCTGACACGTTCCTCACGCTGACCAGGTCCGTGTGGTACTCCCTGCAGTAGCTCTGAGCATCAGTCCAGTTCATGGTGGTGCTGATGTAGACAAACGTGGCATTCTGGCCTGGGAGAAACACCAGAGTCCCACCATCAAGAACCATCAAGAACCCTCAAGAACCAAAAGTGAGGCATACCGCCTGACTCTGGCAGCTTTTACTGATAAATCTGTAAAAGTGTTTTCTGGTGAAGGTTTTCATCGTCTAGGGCTCGGTATCCTCATCTGAGGAACTTAATTCAAACAGAAACATCTGTAGAACCAGTTATTTATGGTACCTGTTCTGTTCTGTACTTTTGTTGGAGATCTGAACGGGTTTGTGGGGCGGTTACCCACCTTTCACATCAGCACAGATTGGTTGCATCAGGGTGTCACAATCCGAATCATCCCATTGTCCGTTAGGTAACGACCTCACACAAAACTGTTTGAGCTTGTAGTCGTCTGGTTGCCCCGACGACCAGTTTCTGTAGCCAGCATCTCCGTTGGGGTAGAAGTTCGAGTCAGAGAGCGACCACTTCCATCCGTTCTTGTTCTCGAACAGTCCAATCCAGGCTCTCTGCAGGAGACACCTGAGTGTTAGCACCTGCACCAGCATGTCTACGTCTGATTATGTTTGATACGGCTGCAGATCCTTTCATCCTGCATGTGTTTAGTGTTTAGCAGCTAAAGTGTGACTGACAGAGGTCAACAACGAGCTGCTTCTCTGGAGGCTTTGATCTTCCCAGGAGCCCAACCTACTTTTTTGAGGAGTTTATAATTCTAGATACTTGATCTGTAGATTAAATCCAACATGGTGCTGAGGACTTTTCAACATTCTGAGATAAAACCAGAGCGTTTACGTGTTTGTAGACCATGTTCGTCTGGTAGACCATGCTGCTGAGGTTGACCATGCTGCTCAGCTTCATCATGTCCTCCACCTTCTCCATGATGAACAGATCTTTGAAGTTTTCTCTGCAGTAGCTCTGAGCTGCGGTCCAGTTCTTCAGCTCGTTCACAAAAACGGCCCAACGCTGTTCTGCACACAGCACTGACACACACACACACACACACACATGCACGTGCACACACACACACACACACGCACACACACCCACACACCCACGCACACACACACACGCACACACACACATGCACGTGCACGCACACACACACACAGGTGTGCATGCATGCATTATTCTATAAATGATAGAAAATATCAACATATATGATAATTAAAGCAACATAATAACAACAGTTGATTTTCTTACATTTAAAAATAAAGATTTTTCAGATAAAGAAAACATAAAAGCAGAAAAGAGAACTAGAATAAAAAATGTGCTTCAGAACAACTTTGACAATTACGGTGGCCCAGAAGGTTCAACAAACACAAAAGTCACAAAAGAGATCAAAAGAAAACAGAAGTAAAATATAAATAAATAAATAAAATACAAAACAGAGGTCAGCAGGAAGTTGTGCCAAGTTCTGCTAATCTGGAGCATCATAGGAAATTTAACATAATTATATTTAATTTTGAAGGCTTAACTTTTTTCATGTTCATGAGGAACGACTAATCTAAAATAGCTGTACCCCCCCCCCCCCACACACACACACACACACACGAAACCTCACAAAATAAAAGTCTGGGTCTCAGGAGAATAGAAGCTCAGATGATTAACGGGACAAGACGAGCAGAAAGACCATGATGACATCACACAGCTGGAGCTTCTACATACCCGACGCAGCGGTGATGAGGAGGATGAACGTCTTCATCCTTCTGATGTCTCCTCCTGTCTCTGACTGCAGCTGCTGGAATGATTTATCTGAAGTTGGTCACGCACATGCAAACGGACGACACGAAGGATTTGCATCTGCAAAAAAACCCAAAACAAGTCAGAACAATTCAAACGACGTCTATTTCCATTCTGTCAGAACGATGACTGGTTTGTTTAGAGGAGAAGCAACGAAAGATGGAGCAGCTTTGTGTTTTGGTCTGAACTGGATTAGTCATCAGCAGAACTTAGTTTAGTTTAATCGAGTTAAGTTTAGTTAGGATAGTCTAGTTTGGTTAAACACTCCTAAATTCACTTCTTTTTTATTTTATTGTGTAAGTTTTACAAATTTCTCCCAGAGCAGCTCTTCTGGGCCGGGGTGGTGGGAGCTGAGGAGCGTCTAACCGCTCCCTCGTCGCCATCTTTGTTCATGCAACTGATGTTGAGATTCAGCAGGTTATTTTTAACTGAATCTTTATTTTCACTGAGATTAAAATCTTATTTTCTTGAGCGATTTGGCAAAAATGTTAGGAAAATCTGAAACGCCAAATAAAAGAAACAGTTTAAAAGACAGTGACAGAGAACAGAAATAAATAAAAAATAAACAAATAAATGAGTTCAGGGAGAATTTAACCGCAGCGACAGGTTTCTGAGGAGGAATGTGTTTAGTGATATGAATCATTTGAAAGCTGATAGCTGGTATTTCTGTGATTCTTCCATCAGTGATGTCATCAGGCTTGACACCCTGGAGGAAGTGACATCACTAGTCACAAAGTCACTGATCTCTGATCAGTCTTGCTCCTCTTCAGGGACACAGCTAGAGGAGTTAAGAGGGAGGCAGCGAGAGCTGCTGCGTCAGCCTCTAGACGTTCTGGCTAAACTTTATTTTTTGTTTCATGGACCAAAGGAAGAGTTCAATTTAACTTAAAGAAACTTTTGGAGGAAACTTTGTAATTTTGTAGAAAAAATAAAAAATATAATTTTTACACGTGCCACCCTTACCTGGCCACCCCAAAAAAATAATTCCAAACACGCCACTGGATTTACCCGTTCTGTTGACCTCCAGACAGCTCTCCCGTCCCCCGGTGTTGCTTGGTTCCCTCTTGCCCCAGCGGACCCGTCCTGACAGAACCACATTCAGAAGACATGCAGCTGAGACCTCCAGCAGTAGATATGAGAGGTGGGATGTTTGGTCAGGTAGAGACACAATAAACCTCCTGGTGTTCACAAACCAAACCTGGATTATCTTCTGAACGAAGGACTCACCCTGACCGCATCGGTACCACCGACCCAGGTCCTGAGGTGAGATCGGGCCCCTGAGGACGCTGTACTCGCTGTAGCTGTGGTAGGAGGCCAGCTGTCCACCGTACGCCACACAGGTCCTCTGAGGACAGACAGAGGGGTCGAAGGTCACAGCAGGTGACTAAAAAGGAAACGACTCTGCTTTGGAGTTTTCTGTCTGTCTGACTTTCTGTCTGTCTGACTTTCTGTCTGTCTGTCTGTAACTACTCATAATGAGAAGCAGATGGGCTGGAGCACTCAAATGAGTACAAATATTTATTTATTTATTTTAATAGGTGCAGACAAAAGAAACGAACATTTCGACACCTCATGCGTCTTCATCAGCGTTACACCAAACTATTCATGTTTGTCTTCGCCGCTGTTCCAAACGCGTTCCTCATTTTTAATTATCTTAAAATCTAATGGATGAAACCGTTTTTCTTAGGAATCAGGAACACCTGGGTCGGAGCACACGAGGACGTAAAGGTGAGTGTTTTAGAGTTTATACCTGTTGTTGTTGTTGTGAGTTATTTTTTGTTGTTGTTGTGAGTTATTTTTTGTTGTTGTTGTGAATTATTGGTGTTAGCTATCAGGCTCCTCTACTGTGGAACCAGCTCCCAGCGTTAGTGCGTGAGGCAGACACCTTGTCTACTTTTAAGACTAGGCTCAAAACTTTTCTATTTGATAGGGCTTATGGTTAAATTCTGATGTTAGCCCAGGTTTAGACGAGTGGGGAGCAGAGGGAGGTGGAGTGTACAGAGGGGACTACTGTCGTTAAAGACTTCTCCCTGGCCCTGCCTCCCACATGCCTCCATCTAAAAGGCTAGGTTATCCTGAGTTATCTCTGTAGTTATGCTGCTATAGGCTTAGACTGCTGGAGGACATACTGACCACTTTCCACACTCTGCTACTCTCTTCTACCACCACTCTCTAATTGCATTATTTCCTGTTATTTCAGCTGTTAACTTTATTTTCTCTCTAAGTGTTTTTCTCCCCAGAAGAAGCTACACTGGCGTTCTGCTGAGCTGTGGTGGCCTCATGGAGGGGGCCATCGGCTGGCACACTGCTGCCAACCACTGAACATTCTCCCTCTCCTGATATTACATCTCACTTTCTTTAACATAGAATGTGCTACTATTAGTTCACCTATTGAATTAATTATAGATTCACTCAGATAAAGACAATAAAGTTTCTCTTACTAAATAGAACTTCTACTAAGAAATCACAGTGTAGCCATAGAAACACTACTTGATCTATATGGTGTGTGTGTGTGTGTGTGTGTGGGTGTGGGGTGTGTGTGCGTGTGTGTGTGTGTGTGTGTGGAGGGGGGGGGGGTGCCTGTGTCTGCTCTGTCTTCTCAACCCCCAGTGAGCCGTAGCGGATGGCTGCTCATACTGAGCCAGGATCCTCTGGAGGTTTCTTCCTGTTAAAAGGGAGTTTTCCTTCCCACTGTCGCTACATGCTTGCTTAGTATGAGGATTGTATCAACACACAGTCAGTGTCTTGATGCAATCTGCTGGGTCCCTTATATAGGAAACTTTTTTACTGATTGGCTTAATGAACTGAACTGTATTGGAATGTTTACTTTGTGAAGTGCCTTGAGACGACTCTTGTCGTGATTTGGCGCTATAGAAATAAACTGAATTGAATTGAATTATTGTTGATGTTATGAGTTGTTGTTGTTGTGAGTTATTGTTGTGAGTTATTGTTGTTGTGAGTTGTTGTTGTTGTTGTGAGTTGTTGTTGTTGTGAGTTATTGTTGTTGTTGTGAGTTGTTGTTGTTGTGAGTTGTTGTTGTTGTGAGTTATTGTTGTTGTTGTGAGTTGTTGTTGTTGTGAGTTGTTGTTGTTGTTGTGAGTTGTTGTTGTTGTGAGTTATTGTTGTTGTTGTGAGTTGTTGTTGTTGTGAGTTATTGTTGTTGTTGTGAACATCAGCTTCTGACTGAAGCGTTTAAAGGCTGGCTGCTGTTTCTAAATGTTTTCTGTCTTAAATATTTGGAGTGAAAATGAACCAATCAGAACCCAGGAGGTTGACCCGGTTGTTCTGAAGGGAACTCTCCCTTCATCTGACCTCTACTGCCCTCTGGTGGACGACCTACAGGTGGCACAGGCCAGTTTAATGTCTTTGTTATTTTGTTCTATAAGTACACAATAAAATACCTATATAGTTGTTATATTAACATTAAATTATACCATTTTTAGTTTGAATTACTTTATTACTACGAGACCAGCTGACCAACCCTGACCCAAACAGCCAAATATCTTCAGCATGTTAGACGATTCCTGAGAAGTCAGCTCGATGGGAGGAGCTACAACTTTTCCCAGGTGTAAGGAACCCCGCTGGGGTACCGAGTTGGTCAATGGAGGAACTTCAGAGCAGTGATGTCAAAAGACAAAAGCTGCTCACCGTGCATGGTGAAGATCCAGTTTCCATCGGCCGTACGCTGCAAAGGTCTGGTGAGCATCACAGCTCCAAGACTAAACCAGGAAGATGGAGCTCAGTAACAGCACGTCCAATACATGGAGCTCCAGCGTACTGGACGTTTATTTGCTCACTTTGCTGAATGTCGCCCTCACAGGAACGCCGGATTTGTGAAAACCAAACCTTCCTTGTTCAGAGCAAGAAGATTTGTATTCAGGATCCTGTTCTGCTTGAGCTCCAGCAGACCAGGTCCGGTGTTTCAGCTGTGATTACATCTGTGACCTTCATTCTGGCAGTTTTAGTTTAACGTCCCCCCCCCCATGGGTCTGACAGGTTACTGCATCCTGATAGGTGGAAACATGAAGGTTTGTGCAGGCAGTAGGCCTGAGATCTAACCCCTAACCCTGAATATGTTTTGTCCAGAAGCGTTGGAACTTTTAACAAAAGCGTAGATCATAATAATGATAGAAATAAAGACACAACTCATTGAGGCAGTTTGCTGAGAAAGAAAAGCTTTTACTTATAGGGCTGACTCATTTGAAATCAGATTGTCTTAGCAGTGATGTCATCGAGGCACTGACATCCTGGAGGAAGTGACATCACCAGTGAGAAAGTCACATGGTAACATCAGAGCAGGTTCAGCGGCGTCGGGAACAGATGAAAGGTCGTCTGTTGTAACATTTTTCATCGTTGTTCCCATCGGATCCTGTAGAAAGATTTTTATAAAGGTCAGATCGCTGACAGCTCTACTTTTTTCTTCTTCATGATTCAGAGATGACGTCGTCTTTAGCCTCTTTCGTTTTCTAACAGTTGATCTGTTTTCACCGAGCTGCCTGGCCATTGCCCCGTAGACCTCTCCAGCCTTGTGGAGGTCCACCATCTTGTCTCTGGTGTCTTTTGACAGCTGTTTGGTCCTGTCCGTGGCAGTAGGTGGAGTCAGGACAGGTGTCTTTAACGAGCTCAGACAGGATTAATAGGTGGACTCAGGTCTCTGAGAGCCAGATTTCTTGCTGATTGCAGGTGTTCAAATGCTTCTGTGCAGCAGTGCAAAACAAATAAATTCTTTAAAAATCATAAAAAGTGATTTCCTGAATTGTTTTTAAACGCTCTCTCACAGCGGGAATTTCAGACCCTCCATCTCAGGCTGATACTTCTGCTCCTCGCCGTACTGACCTTTAACCCTGGATTAGACCATCTAACAGGAGTTTAGCGCGGTGGGGTTTAGCTCATACCTCTGAAGTTGATCTCCATGCACTCCTCTCGTCCTCCACTGTTGTTGGGTTCTCCTGGGTACCAGTGGTTGTAGTTGTACCTGGACCCATCAGTCCACCTCCACACTCGGTTCTGGAAGACAAAGGTATTTCTCTGGATTTAGAAAACACAAACATTCAGTCAGAATCTGAATCCAAATGTTTGTTAGACCTGGAGTCTGTCAGTGCCTCCAACCCAGGTGTTTCTGAAGGATCCGGACCCCCTGAAGACCAGAGTCCTGAGGAAGTTCAGGTCGCTGTAGCTGTGGAAGGAGGCCATATTTCCACCAAGGATGCGGCAGTAATTCTGAGGAGAGATTTCAGATGAAACCAGATAAAAGGTGACAAATGTCCAGCAACAAATGGTTTGTATTTGATGTAGCGCCTCCTAGGGTTCTACAACCCCCCAAGGTGCTTTACAACACAAGTGGTGATGAGCTACAGCTGCCCTGATGGAAGCACAGGCGCCACCGGTCCGTCTGAAGCTCCATGAACATCCAGCCTCTCTGGTTGTCTCTGCTGGGTCTTTATTCATAACAACACCAGCTATTAAAAACTCTGGACTGCTCCTAGCTGCTGGCCTACCTCAGCTGAATCCCAGGTTTGGTCACTATTGAAGAACAAGAAGCAGCGATTTCCACGCTTGGTCCATCCAGAAGGGCACCTGTGGTGACCTGAAAACCAAGCAGGAAAGAGAAGATTAATAGATGTTAAGAGTTACAGTCTTTTAAAATCAGCACATTTCGGTTAGGGTTGGAACTTCAGCATCATTCACTCACTGCTGCTGATGGTAAACTACATCCTAGCTACAGCCGCCCTGTGTCTGGCCTAAGGACACAACTTCCTAAGAAGAAGCTGGGATCAAACCAGCAACCCTCAGATTACAGGACAACCCTCTGAGCTTCTGCTGCCTTTTCCCTCTCGGTGTTGCTCTTTTAACTTTTACCTGCACAAAGACTTGTTACTGGTTATCCCAGAAGTCTAAGATGTTTTAGAAAAGGCAAAAAGGATAAATAAAGAAGCTGATAAAAACCTGAGGTCTGGTGTTTTCCTAATAATTGATTATTATATAATAAACAGTTGAACACCTGAAAGAGGTTGAGATGTTTTACCTGGATGGTAGAACTTCACACAGCGGTTATGAAACCGAGTCCATCCAGCAGGACACCAGCGATGAGCTTAAAGTTAAATGACAATGAAAATGTGTGTAAATAACCAAAAGTACATTTTACTCTGACTCAGTTTAGGAAATCAGAATTTCAATTTGTTTAATTTCTAATGTTTAAGTAGGATTCTGCACTCTAAAGAGCTTGTGCTCTCTAGTATAACTGATCTCTGTGGGAGAAACAAAGCTCTGGCGCTCCTGTTTCAGCAGCTAGAAGTGAGTCAAAGCAGAGGGGAGCTTCAGACGACAGGATCTGGAGTCTTACTTCCCGATATGTGGACGTCTCTCCTCTGATTGGCTAACAGCAACACGACTCTACCACTGACTCTGTTTGCTCTGCAACGTTGATGTTTTATCTCCACCAATAACACAAGCCTGGAGGAGTTCTGCTGTGTGGACCTGAACCTCAGCGTTGAACTGGTTCTACTCACAGCGACACCTGTAGGTCACCTCCAGGTACTTGTAGGTTCCAAAGCAGGGATCTCCAAACACAGAGTTACTGGCTGTGACGCTGCAGCTGCTCCTGCCGTTACAGCTGTGGACGAAGAGCAACATGAGAGAAAAGCATTAGAGGTCTGTTCCCGCTCTGATTCTTCAGTTAAAGAAATAAATTAGAAATAAACGCCGGTACCTTTGAGCAACCAGGTTCGAGGGACGAGAGCAACGAACATTCTGGATCTGATAAAAAGGACGTCCATAAGAACAGGTGGTTCTGTCATGACGGCCGTAATTAGCGGAGTACACGTGTATCACCCGTCCTCGAGCTGGGGAAAGGTCACACAGAAACGTTTTCAGGAGTCTAAAGCAGCCGGAGCAGGAATCTCAGAGGGATGTGAAGGCTGGAGACAAAAGGGCGATGTTTCTAAAAGCGTTTCGTTTCAGGGTCTCACGCCTCTCCTGCAGTAACTTTTCACTCAAACTAGTCAGAACTTCAGTTTAGTTTCTGCAAGTTAGAAAATGTAAGAAAAATGAGATCATTTTGGAAAGTTGGAGACCAAGTTAGGAAACTCAATCTCCAAGAAGCATCGATTCCTGTTGAAAATGTGGCTCACCAACAACAGTAAAACAATTGGTGACATTAAAGAGGTCCTTCAGTCATACTTTAACTCATCTGCAGTGGTCTCTAGTAGAATGAACGCCTTGTAAGTCGCACTCTGGGGAAAAAAAGCTCCGGTGCGCCTGTTTCAGCACAGAGAATTCAGCTGGAGGAGAAAGTAGCTTCAGACGGCAGGATCTGGAGTTTTACTTCCTGATATGTGGCCATCTCTCCTCTGATTGGCTAACAGCAACACGACTCTACCACTGACTCTGTTTGCTCTGCAACGTTGATGTTTCATCTCCACCAATAACACAAGCCTGGAGGAGTTCTGCTGTGTGGTGGAGTTGCTAATGCTAACGGTTAGCTTCTACTAGCCCAGACGTTCTCTGCTGTTTCCTGGACGCTAAACCAACAACAGCCTTCCCCGTCGTGAGTCCAGATGGGTGAGTCCATGAATGTTCAGTGACAGTGTGACGTAGATCTGTCAGGATTTTCTAATCCTAGAGTTTCACCTAGAGTCTATTTTCTATCAGAAGCTAATGCAGGAGATAGGTGGAGGAGACTATTTTCATGTTCAGCCTGCAGGAAACACTCAGAGTGACCTGTTAGAATCAGAGATAATCATTTAAACATGGTTTTTCAGTGAAGGATCTCTTTAAAAAAAGAAACCTGGTTTATAACAACTATTAAAGGAACACTTGGCAGTTCTGGCTTGTTTTTAGCACCCCCTAGTGTCCGTTAGTGAAACCAAAAGTGAAACTTGTCTCCTCGCTGTGCGTTGGTCTTTTTAACACCTTAATCTAACAGCTGAAATGTCTCCTCAGCCTTCATTAGTGTCTACAGGAGCGGTTCATCACTAAATCAAACACATCAGCTGTGTTCATGATCTAAAACATGCAGGAAACATGCTGGAAGCAGACTGCAGCACCAGGCATGTCAGCTCCACTTTACTAAGTCCAACAGGGACCGGACCGCCACTCTGAAGTTGCAAGTGTGGTATTCTGGCCACAGAGGGCGGTGGGGGTCTGAGTGACATCATTAACCCTGTAAAGGTCATTTTAGCACAAACTGGCTCAAGAACATGATTTAAAAACATGAAAAAGTTGCATAGCATGGGTTTAACACCTAAAGAGTGAATAAGAACAGTGAAGTCAGCAGTAATTATGGGATGCTTACCACACGTCAGCTGGACATTTGAATTTTCACATATGACGAGGCGTTCTGTAGACAGAAGAAGTTCAGACGTTCTTAGCATTTAGGTTTTATTTTCATGGACCACCAGTAGAGCGTTAATCATGACGCATTCATCTGAGAACCTGCTGCTATAACAGAAAAGCACCTACTTGTTGACCTCGCCTCAGAAAATATCTGTGGATGTGAAAAAATAAGAGTCAGAAACAAAATGTCTCCAGTGGAAAACCATTTCCATGTGAACTGGGCTGACTGGTGGAACTGGGAGTTCGTTTTACTTTAAATCTGAGCTGTTGGCATGAACCAAATCGTCTCTAAAGCAGCTCAGAAACATACATGATGATTTGAACACATCTCATTGGTTTGTTGTCTGTGTCTCATCGGGTCATGATGGGAAAATAAATCCACCAAAGTCAGATTCATGCTGGTTTATTAAACGACAGAAGAACTTCCGCTAACTTACGTTTCCTCCGATCCCGAGGAGCAGCAGGAAGAGGAGACCTGACGCCATCTGGGTCAAATGTGTTGTTTTAGTGTTCAGGAAGAAAATCCACAGAATCAAAACTCTGACATGGATCTCCATCACTACCAGTAACAGCAGATCCATAGAAGTCACATGTTACCTTGTTGTGATGAATCCAAGCAGCAGCAGCAGTCGCTGGATGAAGGATGCCTTCCTGAACTAAACACAGAGCTTTTATATCTTTGGCTCATCAGCAGGTTTGTTGTCTAAAGACACGAAACACCAGATAAATATTGTCTCAGTGTTCAGATCACGACCATGAAATAAAAACACATATCAGCTGTCATGTTCCAGGTCTAACGTTACAGATCCTGGTGCTCCGGTGATCACTGAGCCAACATCAGACCAGTTCCTGTTGGTTAGATCAATCAGCTGAGCGAACGCCGGGTCCTTTCTTTTTTTCACAGATCTGGAAAAGTTGTAAAATGACACATAAAAACTAATTCTACTTTAAGAATGGATTACTCATTTAATTTATTCATTTATATGTTTAAACATGCAGAATCTTAACCCTTTAACCTCCACACACACAAAAAATTAACTTTAACTGAGACACGTGCACGCTCACTCACTTTGACACGTCTTTGGTGGTAAAGAAATGTTTTTTTTATCTCTAAGGTTTCATATCTAAAATAAAAACTCAACCTGAACATCATCAGATCCTAAAATTAATGAAATACAACCTCATACGACTAAAATGAGACATGTTACACTCTGCTGCTGCCCCAGTGACCCAACACTGGATGAGCAGAAGATAATGGATGGATGGATGGATGATGGATGGATGATGATGGATGGATGGATGATGGACGATGGATGGATGGATGATGGATGGATGGATGATGGATGGATGATGGATGGATGGATGGATGGATGGATGATGGATGGATGGATGATGGATGGATGATGGATGGATGACCAGTTGTCCTCCTCTCCCACCCGCCCCCGCTTGCTGCTACCATCGTAACTCTTTCAAATCCAGGGGAAACCCCGGGTGTGGACTCACCAAGCAAATACTTCACATCGTCACATTTTAAATTAAATGAACACTGGAGAGCAAATTTATTGAAAAAGTGGAAAAATAAGAGGAAATTGAGTGGAAGTTCCCAAGTACTCGAGTCTTTACTGGTAAAGAATATCATGAAAATAGTGTTTTGAAGATGCAAGCATCCCATGTGTCGTTATTTACACAAAACTAAAAAGATGATGTTTCACTGAGATCTGATCTGCTTTTAGATAACCTGACCCTGTTGGTGTGAACGACTAGCAAACAAGTCACCTGATACACGTTCATCCATCTCACGCCACTGCTTGTGTTAGCTCACTGTCCGAGACGCGCTTCAGAGTTCTCATGAACCTCTCAACTAGGGGCGGGGCACGCACATTTACATGTGTTCGTTTATGACGGGGATCATTTTGGCTCTTCTTGCCCACATAACAGCCTTCATGGTCATTGGGGACTCAAACGCTCTAACATCTTGGGGTCAGAGAAGAGGTCTATACAAGCAAAGCTGCACTTGCAGCATAAAGTTGAGCCTGTTCCCAGTGCAGGACTACCAGGACTTCTCATTGTCCACGGTCCTTCTTGTGGTGTTCATGGACAGGATCTGGAATGTTACGACCACAGGATGGTCCACAGGTCATGACACATAGCAGAGGAGAGGAGGGGGTCTGGTTTGGATGCTTGAGTTGTTTTTATGTTTTTCAAAGATCGATGCTGTAATTGATTTGGCTGCATGAGGACGTCTGTAGTGGCAGAAGTATGTTAGAGTGGTGTGAGACAGCAGTGAGGTGTGCTGCAGGAGTGACCAAGGAGTTTGCTTTGATGCAGTATGTTCTCCCAACGTATGCATGTAGCTCGGGTTCCCCCCACTGGTCAAAAACATACGTTTAGGTCAACTGACGACTCTAAACTGTCCCTATAGTGCAGCGGTTCTTTCACAGTCACAGCTACAAACCACAAGTTCCCAGAATGCAACCATAAATTTGTACTTTTGACAGGAAATGAAGCAGTTATCTGCAGCCAGCTCAGAGCTGAAATAAAACAAGTGTCTGTTTAAATTAGACCTGAGAAACGAGCTGATGTGGTTTATAAGTTCAGAGGAAACGCTCTGCAGCTCATCGGTTATGAAAACTGGAGGTTATTTAATCCTAATTATCTGGTAATCTGGCATCATAACCTCAGGATGAAGCAACGTTGGTGTTCTGGTTTTCTTTTTTATTTTGGATCATTTAGGGTTTATCTTGGTTACTAACTAGAGAATCTGATCCTAACAAGTTAGTTAGTTAGTTAGTTAGTTAGTTAGTTAGTTCGTTAGTTCGTTAGTTCGTTAGTTCGTTCGTTCGTTCGTTCGTTCGTTCGTTCGTTCGTTCGTTCGTTCGTTCGTTCGTTCACCAATCAGCAGTAAAAGCTCTGGTAACAAGGTGACATCCAGCTAACCCTG
This sequence comes from Aphyosemion australe, assembly GCA_006937985.1. Classification (NCBI taxonomy): domain Eukaryota; kingdom Metazoa; phylum Chordata; class Actinopteri; order Cyprinodontiformes; family Nothobranchiidae; genus Aphyosemion; species Aphyosemion australe. The sequence goes on along the minus strand of SSNS01000028.1, from coordinate 2,138,165 downwards.
AACCAACTCAACAACTTCTCAGATAACAAGAATTCAGTTTATTTCTGCCGACATTTAAAACAAACGTAACCGAACATGTAACAAAATAAAACATCTCAGTTAAACAGTTTTTAAAATTGGGCTTTTTAAAACTAAAAAAATGAAACAGCTCTTTAGGTTATAATTTCAGTGGAATTAATTTGTCGTTTATTCTTTGGTTTTCATCCAGGCTGTTGATTGTTTGCTGACGTGACTCGGCTGATCTCATCTCTGTTAGATGTCCTGGTCGTTATGGGTGTGAGCTACACTAACAGCTGATCAGGTTTCAGAATCACTCAGCTGTTTTTCCTGGAATGTATTTGATGTTCTTGTGTTTCGATATTTGAACAACTTTTCTGTTGTTCCAAGGAAGCGATGCTGCCACTGAGACACGGAATGGGTGTATTGATCTCTATTCTCAAATAAAAACAACAAATATTGCTCCGGGAATAACATAAAATACCAAAAAGTATTAGAGTATAAAATATATTACTCCTGGTTCAAACCCTACCTGCCCAACAGGAGTTTTCTAGTTAATTTTTATTTGGGGTCCCTCAGGGCTCCATATTGGATCCCCTGTTAATTTGCATTTGCAGCTTTTGGGTTTGTTGTGGAAAAAATAATCTTACCAAGTGAAATGAGTAAATAGTTGATCAGAATGAGTTATATCTGCACAAGAAGAGACAGATTAAGTCTGTTCTGATGTCACATAACAGATGTCTGCTCGTATAGGGACAAGAACAAGAGGTGGAAAAACAAACCAGACACTGGCCGCTACCTGACATAAATAGGCAGGAGGACACACCTGACCTCATGCCTTTTGGAGCAGAACCTCTGGAAACAGACAAAAAGATTCATCAGAGTCAGAATAATAAATACCTTCAAGTTTTAAAACATACAACATGTGGCCATCATGTGGTTCACACAGCAAGACAATCGTGTTGATGTTTGACCCGATCCTCTCTGTGAAAATCTTTCTGTTGTGTTTTAATCGTGACCCGTAAATCACTGATGTCCGCTGATCGTACATTGTAAATTGGCTAACTCCAGCACAGTATTCCTGGTGATTTCATCACAAGAGTTTGATTTTCTATTTATTCTGTTTTCTGTAATAAAATTCTTATTTTCATGCAGACATGTAAGCAGGAAGAACGTGGAAACTTGTTTCAATCTGGAATGAGCAGACTTTTCCGCCCACTTTTAACCATATTCAACTTTTATATACCAGTCTGCACATATACGTATGCTATATAAGCTGTCCAACCATGAACTGTCCCTCTAACAGGCACTTCTTTATTTTACCACTGAGGGGTGTATCTGATTGTAAATGTTATGGCTGTTTTAGCTATGCTAAGCAGTTTGCCCATCACAATGTGTGATCCGAGACAACAAACACTTCTGAGTCACAATCGAAACAACAGAAATAAGATTTTCACGTTGGATTTTGGATTTTAGGACTCAGAAAACAATTCCCTGCTGAAAAAACCAGCATAGACCAGGATAGCTGGTTACCAGCATATAATGTGTTTTGGTGCTGGTTTAGCTGTGGACCAGCATCATATGCTAGTCCAGCATCCCATCCTGAACCAGCATACCAGCACCAAAACACGTGCTGGTAACCAGCTATGTTGGTTTTTCCAGCAGGGTTGAGATAACTGTTGATTTCTGTTCTGTTTGGTTTTAGGAAAACAAAAAAACGCAAAAAGGTTTTTTCTTTTCTTTTTTTGTCTAATTTCTAATGGTAATCAGTGAAACAACCAGTCGTTATGTTTTCTTATTTCCTAACGAAAATCCGTTGACCAGCAAGTCCACGGACCCATCAGCTGTCATCTATCCTCATGCTGCAGGGAATATGTACATTGAGGACATTTGCATCGTTTCCCAGGAGGTGCTCGGGCTGGACTCATTAACATTGCAAATGTCATGTAAATAGAAGAAGCTGAAGAAGAAACAAATCTCAGGAGAAAAGATTGAAGCTTGGCAAATTTTGACACTTTAAGAATACATCGTTCTTCAGTGTGAAGCCTGTTTCACACCTAATGCGTTACGGAGGCGGTCCGGTTTCTGGACGGCCTCCGGACGGACTGCCGTTCGCACTTTTACTGTGATTCGTGTGCTAAGCGATATCTGCTCCCTCAAGAGCACCAAAAGATTAGAAATCTGACGTAGAAGGTTTAAAACCACCTGTATAAATGACTATCAGACACTCTCAACTGATCTTCCAGTCATTAATAATAAAACAAAAGCTGGCAAAAATAATGCAACACAGGTTTTATTTTGAAATAAACCGGATGCACCTCGCTGAAACACGTCTCACTTCCTGTCTGGCTCAAGTCATTTCTTTAACTTCATGACAATCCGCATGCAGCGTCTGGAAATAAAGCCTCCATGCAGAAACTTTCCAGCGGTTCGCATCCGGATACGCAACGCGCCGCAGCCGGTGTGGATGTTCTGATTGGACTAAATGATTTTTGATCAGTGTGGAAGCCGTACGGAAACTGGCGTGGATCCTTTCTGCATTTGGTGTGAAAGAGGCTTAAGACATCACTTTTTATTTGAAAAATGTACTTTTAAAAACTTTTCATCGATAAATGTAAACGATTCAGAAAACAAGAAAAGTTCTTTACGTCTGTGGTGAGGCCCATTTGGGTCACATCAGCCAGGCTGTTGAGGGTGGTCACCATGCTGTCGCTGTCCACCGTCGCCAGGCCCACGTCTGCAGTAGGTCTGAGCGTCGGTCCAGTTCCTCAGGTCATAAATGAAGTGGTACTGATGGTACCTGATGGAGGGGGCACACAGAGCTGCAGGAACCCAGAAGGACACACTGATCAGAACCGGACTAAACAAATCAAAACAGAGTTTGAGTGGAATCAGCTGATCTGGCAGCAACAACACCACATAAACCAAGAAGGAGAATTATTGTTTATTTCTGGTTTCAGTGAGATTTTTCACATTTAAATAGATAAATAGTTAAAAATCCACTTGCCTGTTGCACTGATGATGTAGAGAAGAATTTTCTCCATCCTCCTTCAATTCGTTTCAGTTTCTCAAACACGCAAATAACATCGCTGACAGGTTTTGCATTTTAGACGAAGGTTTATTCTGACACATCTGGTGGAATCACGACTAATCCAACAGGTTTTAATCCCTAATGCTTCATTTGACTTCAGAGGCTTCGCTCATTTACATGACCTCACGTCGGACCAGCTGATTCAGAGACGCTGTCCCCTAGATCAGCTGATTCAGAGACGCTGTCCCCTAGACCAGCTGATTCAGAGACGCTGTCCCCTAGATCAGCTGATTCAGAGACGCTGTCCCCTAGATCAGCTGATTCAGAGACGCTGTCCCCTAGATCAGCTGATTCAGAGACGCTGTCCCCTAGATCAGCTGATTCAGAGACGCTGTCCCCTAGACCAGCTGATTCAGAGACGCTGCCCCCTAGACCAGCTGATTCAGAGACGCTGTCCCCTAGACCAGCTGATTCAGAGACGCTGCCCCCTAGACCAGCTGATTCAGAGACGCTGTCCCCAAGATCAGCTGATTCAGAGACGCTGTCCCCTAGATCAGCTGATTCAGAGACGCTGTCCTCTAGACCAGCTGATTCAGAGAGACTGTCCCCTAGACCAGCTGATTCAGAGACGCTGCCCCCTAGATCAGCTGATTCAGAGACGCTGTCCCCTAGATCAGCTGATTCAGAGACGCTGTCCCCTAGATCAGCTGATTCAGAGACGCTGTCCCCAAGATCAGCTGATTCAGAGAGACTGTCCCCTAGACCAGCTGATTCAGAGACGCTGTCCCCTAGACCAGCTGATTCAGAGAGGCTGTCCCCTAGATCAGCTGATTCAGAGAGACTGTCCCCTAGACCAGCTGATTCAGAGACGCTGTCCCCTAGATCAGCTGATTCAGAGACGCTGTCCCCTAGATCAGCTGATTCAGAGACGCTGTCCCCTAGACCAGCTGATTCAGAGACGCTGTCCCCTAGATCAGCTGATTCAGAGACGCTGTCCCCTAGATCAGCTGATTCAGAGACGCTGTCCCCTATAGGATAAAAGAGTTTTTTCTCCATCATGACCTCAACTACAGGAAGTAAAATTGTAAATAACCTGTATTTGCGTAGGGAGCCTAAGTCGTGGTCCATGGGTCCTGTACTGCCTATTTTAGTTTCTGTGTACCAACATCCATCATCACATGAGGTAAGACCTAATATGAAGTATTTTGAATAAACATGTCTTAAATAGAGCTTCGACCCCTGATATGACACGCTTCAGATTCTAGTAATTCTATTCTGTCAGTTCTGGTTAAGTATCAGGTAAAAATCTCTGACACAACTCGTGTCGATGGAGGGCTGAAAGTGCCGCAATCAAGTAAATAAATCAATAACTCATTAACTAGCTTAATAGTTTCAACTCTCAAATAAAAACACCCGTTTTGATGGTTTCATTTCTAGTTAATCAGGTGGAAAAGTGGGTAGAAAATATTTTTCCTAAATTCTAAAAACCAGAACATCAAAGTTTTGCTTTGAATGAAGTGAATCTAAAAACTGAACAGAAACAAAGTTCAGATCAGATTTTATTTGACCATCAGTCCAGTTTTTAATCTTTACTTCAGATGGAGCCACAAACACTTCCTGTCTGCTCAATTCAGATCCCATGATGTATTACAACAATACATTCAATAACAATAGCAAAATTCAGCTTTTAATATTTGAAATCATCACTTCTATTTTATTATCATATCACTAGAAAATGATTGTACATACCTTAGAACTTGGAAATCTTCTCTATACATAGTTATAAAACTTTATAGTTATTACAAACATTCTGATTCTGAGGTTTATGTTATTAATGTATTCATATATTTATAAAATAAATACATTTTTAATATACTGTATATTTTAATTCAGCTACAGACATTTTAATCCCAAAATTCCAACAAATATGAAACATTTCAAAGTTGAATCACTGTTTTATATTTTCTTAACTTTCAATGTTCTCTAATCACTTTTTTACACTTTAACCACTTCCTTAAAAAGTGGGTTTCAGCGATTGTGTTGCTAGAAACTTTAACAACTTTACATGTGACAGCCCTCTGCTGACCAGAACCTGCACTAGATCGTTTTGTGGAGCGGGTAGGTGCCCTAGGCAGCGCTCTTATACCTGCTTTACGGCTGTTAGCTGTAATGCTAGCAGTTAGCATTTTCAGTTTGCTGTTCGTCAATAAAAAGCACAAGAAGAAGAAAAAGAAGAAATTTGTTTTTTCTGTTGGCATCATGGCGGAGCCTGGAAGTAAAAGTAACAGAGTAATGTCTTTGGAGGTGAAGCAAAGAGCTAAAACCAGAGTGAATATCAGCGCGGCCTACGCTAGTTTGAGGGAGCTAAAGGAGGCTACAAAATCACGGACTGATGGTGACCTGGCTTTGTTGCTACTGGACTTGTAAGTAATAATATTTTTGTCCAACAGTGTGGATCTTTTTACTTTGTGGTTTATTTTTGTATTAGTTGGTTCATGTTAGCGTTAGCTTGTTATTAGCGCTAGCTACAGCAGGCTGCAGCAGGGTTGTTTACGACAGTTGTAGTTCCACTTTCAACCAGTAGGAGGAGGAGCAGGAAACTGTTACAATAAAGTTTTATCTGTCTGTCTGTCTGTCTGTCTGTCTGTCTGTCTGTCTGTCTACTTTAAGATATCTGATGAAAAACGAGTCACTTTAGGATTAAGAATCAGAAAACCTCTAAATAAATAAATAAATAAAAAGAATTCATAGATTCAGTCAAATATAAACATACAACATTTAACCTTTGGTCCTGTGAAATCTGAATTTCCTGTATGTCTGAGTTATTGGATCTGAAGTTTGACTCTGGAAAATCAACATTTTGGTTATATTTGTACTTTTAAAAAATGCTGGATGGAGTACTAAGAGTAAATGTCTAAACTTACATGTACTGTAAAATAACAATAACAATAATAATAATAATAATAAGAAGAAGAAGAAGACATGTTTTTCTATTGTTTGCCCATCTTGTCTCGGTAGAAGACGTCTCCGTCGGGCTGATTCTTCCAGCTCAGTTTGGGGTCTCCGATCACGCTGTGGTTCATCAGCTTCTGTTTGAGCTGAAACATAAAAAGACTTTATAAAAGTTCATGAAGATGGAGCTAAAAGTCCATCAAAGAGGCCACAGCCTTTTTCCACTATGACATCAAACATCTTAAATGTTTTTGTCTGCAACAGAAACATCTGCAGACTTGGTGGAAAAAGTCCCGACAGAAACGATGTGACGTGATCGTGTGGGTTCTTAATGTCCTCTCAGAGACCAAAGGACTCCAGATCCAAACAGAGAATTATTATTTCTTTTATGAAACTTTAAAGGTTGAATATGGAACATTTTCATAAAAAGCTATATTTGAAAAAAATAACACCTCCACGGGGCGTTTAGAGGTGTGCAGAATGAATGTACAGTTTCCCCTTTAAAAGTTATATTTAAAAAAATAATAATCAAAATTTTATTTTGACGGACACGACACTGGGTTTATGTTTACATCTACAGCCACTAGAGGGCACCGTTGCGGTAACAAGTCCGCTCGGCAAGGCGAGGCTGGGACCGTGTAAAATGGCTGATTAGACAAGTCAAGCAGCTGATTCTGAGCCCAGAAGATGTTCTAACGGTAAAAACTGTTGTAGAATAAACTTATCAGTAGAGATTAGTCATTACCCTGTATGACTCGTCACTGGACATGGTGCTGGCTGCTCACTTCACGTGTCAGCAGTGAACCAACACCCCGACGGCTGGAAAATTAGTTCTGTTGTTGCAATACCACCTCTGAACACTAGAGTTCGCCAGAGTGTCCGTGTTCCATATTCAGCCTTTATTCTTTAAAGATAAACTAAATGGATCCTGAACACGACTCACCTGCTGCAGTAGGTCCTCCTGAACAGCAGGGTCCTCCAGATCCAGAGCCGAGGGTTTCACCAGCTTCACTTTTACCGTCGTCCTCCACAACGGCACGGGGTCTGCAAAAACACAAGACCTCATCAGCTATGTGACCTCTGCCAACGGCAGGTTTACATTCCTAATGCCTGGATAGACGAAGCTACTGATCTCCTCAGTAGAGCCTAATGCTCCAGGAGGTCCACCATCCTGCTGGTTTGAGATGTTTCTTCCTGAAGAGCCCCAGCATATTTTAGTTGTTTCTCTGCTCTAAAACATCTGATTTGAATCAGAAATTGAAAATCTTCTGCAGAACTGGAGGACCTGCTGACATGAATCAACAGGGGTGGACTGGCCATCTGGCATCGTCCAGATGGGCCACTCACCTCGGTGGGCCACTTACCCGATGTGGGCCGGTCCAACTTACACCACCCACCCCTCTGACGAAGGAATGCCAGGGCCAAATTATCGTCCCAGTCCACCCCTGTGAATCAACCATTTAAGCCAGCAGCAAGAGCTAAAACATGCAGGATAGTTTCCGTCCAGAACCAGAACCAGGACCAGGATCAGGGTAAGCCAGATCCATCAGACACTGGCTAAAGTGCAACACAATTACCCTTCCGTGTGGGAACTTGGTACTCCTCTTTCCCGTACAGAAAGTTCAGTACCAAATATTCCAAATATGAACACATGCACCGTTACACCCTAACCCACATCAAATCAAATAAACCTTCAAAAACAGAAAGTCTGGCTGAACGGCTGCTCACCGTGGTAGCAGATGAATGGCTTCTCCACTCCACACGTCCAGTCCACCCAACGACCAGAGTTGGCGAAGTTTGCTGCGGTACAATTCTCATTTTCATCATCAGGTGCCCCACCTTGCCAGTAATTATACATGAAGAAAGGCCCATTTGACCACTTCCAGGTGTTTTTGTAAAGCCCAATCCAGGTTGACCCAATTATGTCACTCTGTATCTGATTGTTCTCCGACACGTTCCTCACGCTGGCCAGGTCTGTGTAATGTTGTCTGCAGTATTTCTGAGCATCAGTCCAGTTCATCCAGTTTTTATTCAGGACAAAATTCACGTTTCCCCCTGAAAACAAAACAAAGTCAGACGGAAACCAAACCTCAGTGGAAGATCTCAGCTGAAACGGTTTAGATGTTCAGAAAGAGAAAATCATTTTAACTGAATTTTACTTTTGCACATTTGTTTATGGAACCTGTACATATGTTGTTGGAGCCTTCATAGAGGACTATTTGGGGGACTACTGCCACCTACAGGTTGGCATGCGCTTAACATATGCGATTGGGTGCGGACGCAAATTTTTTTCCTGTAAGCTGATTCGGATCACTGTCCCTGCTGGCACCCCTCACAAATGGCTTCAGACTCAGAGAAGGTGTAACCCCGACATCACACTGGAAGCATCAGCGGCGCGGAGCGTCACTGCTTCAAGGCAAGGCAGCTTTATTTGTATAGCACATTTCAAATACGGAGGCAGTTCAATGTGCTTTACAGAGCAGGAGCAACAAAAACATTAATGAAAATACACAAAGAAATTATTCAAACAATTAGATAGAAGGCATATTCAAAGGTCTAGCAGTAAACAGTGCAGAAGGAGCAGCATAAGAAACATTCAGTCATAGGTTAATGAATACATGAAAGCTTTTAATTTAAAAGTTACTAGAGTTGGGGCCTGTTTGAGGTCATAAGGAAGCTGATTCCATCTATGAGCAGCATAATGACTAAAAGCAGCTTCACCCTGTCTGGTTCTGACCCGAGGTTCTACCAGCTGACTGCTGTCTAGGGATCTCAGAGCCCTGCTAGGTGTAGATACTGGAAGGAGATCCAACATGTACTTAGGCCCCATACCACTGAGTGATTTATAGACTAGTAGAAGCACTTTAAAATGGATTCTGTAGTTTACTGGTAACCAGTGCAGAGTTTCTAGAACGGGGGTGATGTGCTCGGTTCTCTTAGTTCTCGTTAGGACCCTAGCAGCAGCATTCTGAAGAAGCTGCAGTTGTTTTACGGCTGTTTTGGGAAGAGCAGTCAGGAGACCATTGCAATAATCTAGTCTGCTAGAGATGAACGCATTGTAGCGACATCAATCCATGGGTTTTCTCCTAAATGAACTGTGTAACACTTTAACGTACAGACCACGCCAAGGCTGCAGAAGAGACTCTGATATCTGCCCAGAGTCATGTGCTTCTTAGTTTGGTCTAAGAGCCGCTAGCTTATCCAGCAGGTGACGTCACGACTCGAGGAAGAAACTCAAGGATTCTGCAAAGACTTTCCTATCTCTTTCTCAAATAAAGTTCACCTTTCCTGACTCGTGCAAGACTTTTACAAATATAACCTCAATGTATAATCATACTGTTTGAATCATCGTATAATATAATGAATGATGGAGAAAATAAATGTTGTTCCTGTTTTCATATCTTTAATTACACATTTAGGATTCATTCAAGTAATGCTAATCATCATCTGATAAATATCCACAAATAATAGTATTGTGTTTGAATATTTAATTCACACTCACATTAAGTTAATAAGTCACACCACATTAAGCTGAGTCATCTTTAAGTGTTGCTGAAACTGGTGTCAGACGTAACTTGGTAACGCCTACTCTAATGTGTCCAAATTTGATTTGCTCAAATTCATAAACAATTAGAATAATAAAACTCCCGTGTCGGCCAGAACACATCAGTTCCAAAAGGAGTTCCTGCAGAGTTCCTGAAACAACTAAGTCCTGACTAGGTCACCTCCTCTCAAAGGGGTGAGCCTAAGACAACAAGCTATGCTTCCTTGGTTTGGCCGGCCGGGGAAAAGCAACGCTTAATAATTAATAATAAGGAACCATCCTCTCTTTTTGATCGAGATCAACTATTTTTGTGAACTGCCTCTAAGCTAAACCAAATCCACCAGACAACGCAGTCACCTGGAAGTCACCCAGACCATTGGTTCGTATCCGGGCCTGCTACAGCTCCATGCCTGAGGCCTCCTCCCTGACACACGTCAGCCACGACCTCTCTGACCCTTGAGTCACCGGGAGCTTCCGCACACAAGGTGAAGTAGCCCTGCTCGCTGGTGTCAAATGGTCTTTATTAATGTGATAACTTATTAAAACATCCAGATTTGATTTAACCCAGACATCATAGGATCTAAGACACTTAATGCTGATTAGGCAACCTCATCTAGCTTGCACTACATCACCTCATTAATTGTCTCAGTGTCTTGTTTATAACCATCATTCATAGTAATTTGTCCTTTGTCATCATTGATTGAAAAATATAAAATTAAATTTATTTTTATAACTATTTTCTTGGCTCTGTCTGAATTATTCTGAAGTGTGTGGATTACTTACAGGTAAAAGAACCTAGATTAATGTTAAATTAACATTCAACGATCATTAAGATTAATAATTCATATTTATATCAATTATTACATTTTATTGATCCATCTTTAAATGTGTGGCAATAGCCCTCACGCTACAACATGAATTAGTTTCTCTAGGTCTTGTTTCGACATGAGACCTCTGAGTCTTGCTAATTGATGGAGATGATAAAACAAATCCATTATAGTCTGTGGGGGTGATCCAGACCAGCCGCAACGCGGCAATTTTCAGACGCGTCCCGCGCCGCTAAAGATAGGGTCGGGTTCTATTTTTGCTGCGAGCCGCTTCTGGGATGAGTCAATTTCTGCAGTTAACACAGGGCTAGACAGGAAATCACACGCGGTTTCAGTGTAAAACATCCAGTAATTTTCAAAATAAAATTTTATTGCAGCGATGTCATTTCATTTCTATGTAGATTACGTCTTTACGTGTGACATCACGGCTTATTGACTCCCTGCATCTTTCGAGAAGTGCAGCGGTGAGTTTTTCATGGCTTTAATCCTGGCAGTGGAGAGCAACATCATATGAGATCAAACGTGAGTTCCTTTATTTTTGGTGTAATGGCGGATGGCATAAACAAACCGTGACCTTTGAAGTCTCGAGCGAGGAGCACGGCGGAGAAGACGCTCCCAGTGTGGACTTGCGCTCAGCGAAGCTCGCGGGTAAACCGTTCCGCGACGCTGGTGCTTCCAGTGTGAAGTAGAGGTTAATCTGTTAGAAACGTGTTTCCCTGCTTTTGCGTTTTCCTTCGGTTTTAGATGAACTGATAAAATGTTACAGACGCCACGAGGAGAGATGTTTCAGTGCTGAGAGGATCCAACATGTTGGGCACAAATAGTTTATTTTTAACTGAAACCTCAGAAAACAAATGGTCAAACTGCTTCTTTTTAGTACCCTACCTGAACACAGACGTCTATTATCTACACACTGACTCATTCTGTCAGACAATCAAACCTCTGAACGTGAGTCTGTTTCTTACCGCTGACATTGGAGCAGATTGAGTATAGGAGAGTATCGCAGGGGTAATCCCACCACAGTCCGTCCCCGGCGTACATGTTCACACATTGTTCCTGGTACCAGGGACTGTCTGGTTGTCCTGGGTACCAGTTCACGAAGGTTGCATCCTTATTGTTGTAGAAGTCTTTGTCTGACAACGACCACTTCCAGTCGATCACGTCATAGTACAAACCGATCCAGGCCTGTGGAAAACAGAAGAGTTGGACTAGTTCATTATAACATAGAAAATAAAACATCCAGAAAAGAGACGAATAAAGAGAGTTTACGTCTTTGGTGGGGCCCATTTGGGTCACATCAGCCAGGCTGTTGAGGGTGGCCACCATGCTGTCGCTGTCCACCGTCACCAGGTCCGTGTACGTCTGTCTGCAGTAGGTCTGAGCGTCGGTCCAGTTCTTCGGGTCATAAATGAAATGGTACTGGCGGTATGTGATGGAGGCGGCTGCACACTGCAGAGCTGCAGGGACCCAGAAGGACACACTGATCAGAACCGGAGCAGAAATGTTTAAAATGCTGTTTATAACAGTTCAGCTTCTATCAAATCTGCTGTTTGAGGAGCAAAAACTCAATTTTCAGGTTTGTTTTAGAATGAATCTTTATTGTAGTTAAATAGAGAAACAAACCAGGTGAGGTTTGATCAGACCAGTAACATCAGATCCACTCACCAGCTGCAGCGATGAGGCAGAGCAGAACTTTCTCCATCCTGCTGCGTTCCTCCGTTCTTCGATCTGTGACTTGAATTGTTTGATGCCTGAATTTCAGCTCAAACATGCAAAATGTTCCTTTAAAATATTTGCGTTTTGTACAACAGATTTCCAGAGATACCGAGACAATTTAAACACATTTTAAATCACAAATGACTCATTTGACTGCAGAGGCTTCAGCACCTGAGGCTGCTGTCAGATCAGCTGATTCACTGGCCTGGCAAGAGCCATCCTGAATCTGTAAGCATAAAGTCTGGCCACGAAGCGTTGAAACGGCTCACTCATAGGGCTGGAATCTACGGCGGTCTTTAAAACGGTCTCAGTCAGCGCAACGAACATCGTGACGTACTCACCACTGAACAGGGCAGTCCTCCATACACCGTCGAAGAAGAAGCAAAAACGTTGTTTTAGATATCTCTATCAGCTCATGTCCCGAAGAAAAGCCCAAGTCTAAACCGTCCAAAGTTGATGCCAAAGCCGTTTCAAATGAGCCGGCGCCATCTTAGTAATTAGCGTTAAGTCCACCTAACAAACGTAGAGCGCTGTGATTGGTCAGACAGAAAACTCATTGGGCCAATTGTAGACCTGCTGAGGCTACGATGGAGCCAGGCTAGACCGACCTGCAGAGGAAAGTCTTTTTGCTAAGGCTACGGTTAGATGTCTAGGCTACTGAGTCAGTGTTTCTCTCCTTACACCTTTCTTTTATCGGTTTGTTTAGGCCGGACCCTGAAAGTATTGTGCAAATGTCACCTTTGGTATTCCCATGTGGGTCTCTACTGCCTCTATAAACACTCCAGACGTGAATAAAATCCATCCAACTGTCTTCTGTCGGTGATTGGTTTCAGGAGTTATTTGCCTAAAATGACCCTTTCAAAAAGTCCCTTATTGTGATGTCACAATTGGGCAAATTAACATAGAACCCCCCCCCCCACCTGTTGACTCTGGAGGAGCAGCAGCTCTACTCAAGCCCATCTCCGATATCCGAGCTCCTGACCTCATAGCAGCCAATCAGAAAGTGGGTGGGCGTGGCCAGCAGCATCTCTTTTCCTTAAAGTGACAGAGCTCTGAAATGACTCATTCTGGAAGGTACTGAAATGATCAAGAACAAAACTGCTGAAATAGCTTCAAGGGGGAGGGATCTAGTACAAATAACTCGACCTCATCTGTGGAAAACTAGTAGCTAGTAAATACTGGAAAGGGTCCATTGAACCTCTCGATGACATCAGGAGGTGTTCTGAGATCATCCGTAATCTCTCCAGCAGGTTCCCAGTCTGCCCTGAAGCCATCCAGAACTCCAGCTGTGGCTTGAGCTGAGCCAAACTAAAAGCTCGGTCTGGTTCTCCACCAGTGAGCTGAGGTGAGCTTTAATAACTGCTAATCAGATTGTTGACGTTCACCAAGTCCACCTGAGACCCTCCTGGTTCCTCCGGCAGGAGGCTGGTTCTGTGTAGCCCGCCTACCCATACCGCCCTAAGGTCTGGTTGCTTTCCGTCGTATTGGTGGAGGTTTTTACACAAATACAAAAGAAACACTTTATTATTTTTTTTTTTATTTTTAATCTCCACAACATGTCTATAGCTATACGATGTTAGAACGTCGTTTAGAGGCATGAAAAAATGTTTTAAGCTCGTTTGTTTTCCAAATTTGCCGATGCAGCTTTAATGGGCGAACCGCCCTGGGCCAGCGTCGCCCCAGAGGAAAGGAAGCTCAGCTCTCCTCCTGAGAAAACACTCATCTTCAGGCATTTAATGCAAATGATCCATTTGAATATTTAAAAGAGCGCCTGTGATGGTTTTACACTCTAATGAGGACAAAAACACAAGATTCTGGGTTGTTAGAGATCATTAAAGACTATAATATAAACCCATGTGTGTCTACAGTTTCATATGAATGTAAACGACACATTTATCAGTTAAAAACCAACATATTATGGGATGTGTTTCAGACTTTAATGTAAGCCAGGACGTTAACCCTTTGATGCTTCCAGATGTTCTAAACATCTCCTTCTCTGTGACGTTTTGTTTGTCTCACTCTGACCCCCCCACACACCGTAGTCCGCTGGATCTGGACTCTAGAGTTCTGATTATTCTTTTTTCACAGGAACCAGAACCTCCAGGTGTTGCTGGACCATAGATGACACAAAAATGAACCCAATCAACCTGATTCATGGGGAATTCAGACGGACAAAGTCCAGAACCTTAAAGATAAGAGGCTGGGAATATTTACAACATCTGGATTCTGAAACAGGAACATTTTACTGTTGCTCTTTAACTAAACCCCCCCACCTTCAAACGAGCCTCGATAACCTAAATCAGCTCAGTCAATCAGATCACCACACAAAAATAACTAATATTTAAAACTCCATAACGTTTAGGATAACTGACACAGAAGCTTCACTACCCGGACTTTTCCAGGATAAATCACAACCGTTTCCATGGTGATCGTCCGTGTTTTAACCGTAGTTATTAGAAAACATCATTTAATTTTATTAAATGTTCTATGATCAGATTGTTTTGATTTATCTACACAGATGTTTATCCATCATTAAACCATGAAGGAGCTCGTTTTGACAGAATGACCTGAGACAGAGGTCAGAGTTCGTTCTCGGTGTCCCTATCAAAGATTTTTCCATCTGCCTGCATCTTCCAGCTCAGTTTGATATTTAGTTCCAAGCGTCGCTCCTTCAGCTTCTCTTTCAACTGGAAAAAAAAAACACAGATTAAATATTATTCATACTTCAGTAAATCCCTGTAGGGACAAGTTCTGTCAAAATAAGACAGTAAAGTTGGTAACACTTTACAATAAGGGTCCCTTTATTAATGTTAATTAGTGCATTATTAAGCATTACTAAACCATTAAATAAAGTATTAACAACTGCTTTTATGCATTACATAGCGTTAATAAACATATTATTTAATGCATTATTAAGCCATTAACTATTGTTTATTACTGAACCTTAGTTAATGCAGTAATAAGCATTAAATAATATTTAATTACTTAGCATCATGTGTTTTACTCTGCAGTAATTACCATGATAGTTGATGTGATAATAAACCCTTAATAAATACCCAAGTAATCATTTACTATGGTTGTGTATTTGCAGTGAATAAGCAGTAAGTAACAGCTAACTAATGCATCCACTTATCCTACCCTGTATTTTGGATGTTACTTGGATGGGCATTAATAAACAATGAATTACTCACTTACTAATGCTGTACTGTGTACGTCAGCAGGTAGCCCTTACCTGACCTTAGGTAAGGTAAAAACATGTATCCCTTTAGAAACACTTTCTAAATGCTTAATAGACTCATAAGCATTACTTTTAATTAATTCTTTGTACAGTACAAAGACTGACAGATGAGGTAGATAGACAGCCAGGTAGACTGACTAAGAAATGTCTGATGACAGGATTGATAATGTTCTTTAGTTCTTAAAGAGGTCAGATGTTTAAATTTGCTCAATTCTTCAGTGGTGAGTTCAGTTGTAAACACTAAATCTGTTTTGAAATACAAATAAAATGTGTAAAATGCTTGATATGTGATTGTTTCAACTGATATTGAATAAGTAAAGCTCATTTACCACTGTTGTGCATTTCCTAAGAGATAAGTGTTTACACTTTACAATAAGGCTCCAAAATTACTTCAGTGATATGCTTAAGTAATGCTTATGAGTCTATTAAGCATTTAGAAAGTGTTTCTAAAGGGATTCATGTTTACACTTTACAATAAGGGTCCAAAAGTCATTTAGTAATGGTTAACTATGGATAAGTAATACTTAAATAATGCGTATGAGTCTATTAAGCATTTAGAAAGTGTTTCTAAAGGGATACATGTTTCTACCTTACCTAAGGTCAGGTAAGGGCTACCTGTTGACGTACGCAGTACAGCATTAGTAAGTGAGTAATTAATTGTTTATTAATGCCCATCCAAGTAACATCCAGAATACAGGGTAGGATAAGTGGATGCATTAGTTAGCTGTTACTTACTGCTTATTCACTGCAAATACACAACCATAGTAAATGATTACTTGGGTATTATTAAGGGTTTATTATCACATCAACTATCATGGTAATTACTGCAGAGTAAAACACATGATGCTAAGTAATTAAATATCATTTAATGCTTATTACTGCATTAACTAAGGTTCAGTAATAAACAATAGTTAATGGCTTAATAATGCATTAAATAATATGTTTATTAACGCTATGTAATGCATAAAGCAGTTGTTAAAACTTTATTTAATGGTTTAGTAATGCTTAATAATGCACTAATTAACGTTAATAAAGGGACCCTTATTGTAGTGTTACCGTGAAGTTATTTATTAAAGGTGAAACGATTAAGTTAAAAATCAAAATAAAGAGCATATGTTTTTGTTATATTTACAGAAATAAAACGGTGACCTCACCTGACAACAGCCCTGACCATAATCTAGACTAATAATCCAGATTTTCCTGCTGTTTTAGTTGTATGGTTTTTTTTTTATTCCTCTTTCTGATTAGAACGGTTAAAGAATTCCTTTAATTTAATATTTGAAGTCTGAAATATTTAAAAACAAACTAAATTTATTGGCTAATTGTAATATACGTATATTAATATCTATTATTTAAATAAAAACACAAGAGAGATAAAAAGAAAAACGCCTGCAGTACTTAGACCGTCTGCTAGATGGCAGAAGAGAGGATGTGTGAGCAGGTTTTTGAAGAACGCACTAATCCTGTTAAAGAGGCAAAGCTCTAATAAATTTTATTCTAGACAAACATTTCCTCTGTTCTGTTGTAATTTGGGACTTCCTGTAACGATTTAGGGATTAGAGAAACCGAATTTACCTGCTTCAGGAGGTCTTGCTGCACAGCCGATTAGTTCAGATCCACAGACGAGTCTGTCGCCAGTTTCAGTTTCACCACAAGCTTTGAAGCTTTGAAAAACAAAAATTCATCATTGGGTTAATTTTTTTCCTACAAAAGATTAAACGAATATCTTTGTTTAACAGCATTTTGAACCTTTAAGGTTTTCAGCCTCTGCTGCAGCAGCGATAAATATCAATCAATCAAGCTTTATTTATAAAGCACTTTACACACACAAAGTGACCAAAGTGCTGTACATGGCAATAAAACCACAAAAAGGACACCACGCCAAGAGAAAATTTCAATTAAAACAAACATCAATGATAAAAACAGCCTGAAGGTTTCTGCTCATTCAGTATTAAAAGCCAAACTAAAAAGATGAGTCTTTAAGAGAGACTTAAAATCATATAAACGAGCATTTTTTTCTAGTTCTGTTTAAAGCAAAAATAAATGAATGTTTTTACTGAGTAGCGACCAGTGTCCCGCTGCAGATCCAGTTTAACAGCTGATTCTAAAACACGTCAACAGAAACAATAGCAGCGCTAATGTCCAGTGGATCCTTAGCTTTGATATGCTAATCGTTAGCTCCTCCCTGCTGAGCTAGCGGGCTAGTGTGGTTAGGTTAGCGCTAATAGGGAAACCCATAGATACGGTATCATATATATCACTAGATGCCGACCGCGCTGTTCGTCGATTGGACGAACGTCCCTACGCGGCGGCCATCTTACCTCGGACAGCTGCCCCCTTTCGTAACATTGGTGTGAATGGTGCATGAACTATTTAAATAACTCTAACTTGCTCAATTTTCAACCGAATGTCAAACGGTTTGGTTTGTTATAAACGCCAGAGATGTGGCTGTGAAATATGACGGATTCGGCCCGTTAATTTAAAAATGTTAAAGTATGTCCTATCAAGCCTATGTGTCATAAGGTTTGTAATAATGCAACCCGCTTGCAAATCCATTAATGTTTCATCGAGTTAAGAGTGTTTTTGTTTAAGTTGTTCACTCACCTTCCATCTGCTACCATTGAGAACGGAACGTAAGCTGTCCGAGGTAAGATGGCCGCCGTGTAGGGACGCTGTCCACTCCCAGTTAAGGCATCTAGTGTATATGATATCTATGGGGAAACACTCCAACTTACGTTTTATACTTTAAACCAAACATGTTGACCTTTGACCTGCATGTTTCCCATGTCTCTGCTTCAGCACACCTGATTTCCATATTTGCATTGCATCCTCAGGAGGACATCAAGTGCTGCAGAAGCCTGTTAATCACTCACTCATTTGTGTCAGGTGTGTGGCAGCTGGGAAACACGGGTGTTTAAAGGGCAACATGGAAAACGCGCAGGACAGGGGGGCGCTGAGGACCAGGGTTGAGTGTCTTACCACTAAAGCAAACGAAGGCTTTCTGGTCACTACAGCCCCAGTTCTCCCAGCGTCCAGCTCCATCTAAGAAGGCTGCTGCACAGTCTGCTGTCAGTCCACTGGGTTTTGTTGATGTCCAGTACAGAAATGTGGGCGTTCTTCCATTCACCCACTTCCAGGACTCTCTATAGAGACCAATCCAGGCTACCTGGCCTGCAGGTATCAACTTCATCACGTTCTGGTTCTCCGACATGTTCCTCACGCTGGCCAGGTCTGTGTGGTGCCCCCTGCAGTAGCTCTGAGCATCAGTCCAGTTCAGGGTGGTGCTGATGTAGACAAACGTTGCATCCTGCCCTACACACAGACCATAATAACACCTATCAAATACAGTCCATCTCCACGGCAGCATTTCTAGATTCTCACCTTGAACATCAGAGCAGACGACGTTTAGGGACACGCCACAGGTTCCATCGCTCCATCTTCCAGCGTGATCCATCCTGATGCAGTAAACCGATGTTCCGAGGCTGTTTGGGTAACCGCTGTACCAGTTCCTGAACTCCGCCTCCCCGTTTCTGTAGAAGTCTCTGTCAGCCAGGGACCACATCCAGATGTTCTTGGAGTTGTACAGTCCGATCCAGGCCCGCTGTGAGGAATTCTCTCATTAAACGCTCGATTAGTGATGAAAATAACCAATCAACTCTCCCGTTTCAGTCCCCTTGGTTCTGATTTATGATGTCCAACACAGACCTGTTGCTAAGAGAGACGTTTGAATTATTTTACTTTTTAATTTTAAATACTTGGAGACCGTTCCCGTGCACGCCTGTCAGGTCCTACTAATGTGGAACAACTGGAGGCGAGTCTGAGGGGGTTAAAAATCGCATACGCTAGTTAAATAAATAACAAATAGGTCACCTTAATTCAACATGTTTTCTTTGTTCTACCTTTTTGTTGCAGCTGCACAACCCAGACCCTCATGGATCCAGAGTTCATCTCAGAGCTCTCATGAGATGAAGTTTTCATTCCAAGTTTTAGAAATCTGTTCTACAAAATGTAATTTTTAACGTTTCTGTGGTTTGGAACCAAATCAACATTGATGATTTAAACCAAACAGAAAGCTGATTTTTACCCAGCTGTAGGACGAGTAGACCATCCGGCTCAGGTCCACCAGGCTGTTCAGGACGCCTACGTCCTCCATGTCCTCTATGACGGCCAGGTCTGTGAACTTCTCTCTGCAGTGTCTCTGAGCCTCGGTCCAGTTCTTCGCTTCATACACAAAATCGTACTGATGCAGGGCAGCGGCCTGCAGGGCTGCAGCAACACACACACACACACACACACACACACACACACACACACACACACGAGCATCAGCCTAAACAATCATGATCATCTTCTTTAAATCAGAAACGTTCAGACCTGAAGCAGCGATGATGAACAAAACGACGTTCTCCATTCCTGCAGCTCTGCTCTTCTGCTGCTTTTCCATTTGCAGATTTTAATACACTGAAAAACTATTTGCATTTCTGCCGATGATTTCCTGAATAATTCAAAACAATTCAAACAGCTTTGGTTTGCATGGTCAAGGTCACGAGTCCCACCAGCTGATCTCTGAGGAGAAACACAAACTCAGGAAAAACCTGAAACTTTGAGGAATTACTGTCGTATTAAGTTGTTATCCTGGTTTAACTCAGCACCAGAGCCGCCGACAGCCCGGCCCGGGACTACAGATCTGTTTGTGCCCCCGTCAGTGGGTCGGCCCAGCACCCTGACCTCTGTACATCTGTGTTTTCTGACCTTATTTCTCTGGTTTGCATGAAATATTTCTAACTTCTGTTATTTTTATTCCTGCTGTTGTGACAGACGTGTTTCCCTGAGGCACCTGTAACATGTTTGTCTCAGGAGACCTGTCCAGGTGTGACACCAGGTGAGTTCAGGCGCTGGAGCAGCTGGTTTAGAGGTTAAACGAGGACTCAGACAGAGGAAGGAACACTGTGAGGTGGAGCTTTATTTCTACAATAATGAAGAAGGCACAAGACCGCGTTCCTCCCACAGAAACAGATTTCTTTGACTCTGCTTTGGAACCAGGCGCCCGCGAGGCTCGATGACAGGTGATTCCCAGGAAAACCAGGTCCGGAATAATCATGAACTTTATTAAAGCAGCTCAGAAATCACAGGACTGTAAAATAAATCCGCACATTTGAATAACTCAACATATTTACATTGCAAATAAAGTATATGAAAACAATCTTAAATAACGTTTAAAAAGTAATCTGAGGAAATGTTTGAAGACTGGAAATACTGACCCAGGACGTAAAAATCACTCTGACTTGATGTTGCTTCATTTAGGAATTATTATGAACTGAAGACTGAGAATATGACTCCATTTCTATCTGATTTAGATCCTTTACGGTCTCTGATCCATGATGAAATCTAACCTGAGAGTCGCGGTCGTTAACTCTGACCTCGTTAGTGCAAACCCTCTCCATAGACTCTCTCTGAGCGTCTGGGAATGAAGGAACCTGGTTTTAGAAACAACCTGCAGGGCGTCCCATCAGTCAGAGAAATTATAAACATACAGATCAAAACTAAAGTGCAAAAACAAAAATAAACACAACAAATATTCACGAACCTTCTACAGCTGAGATCTAGCTTAAGTGGTTCGAGTTTTCTTCTGGGATTTAAACTATGAGCAGCAACGTCAGCGAGTGACTGGAGCTGTTTCAACAGAAACAACTGTGTCTAAAATGCAGATTTAATAACATTTTGTGTTTCAGGCTCCAGCTAACGGCGCTGGAGGAGTTCTTAGGGCGGTTTCATCACAGCTGAAAGGACTTCTATTCAAAGAGTTTAATAATGTTTTGTTTTCTGTCAAACTGTGTTTTGTGACCTGCTGCAGCAGATTCTAGAGTCTACTAGAAAGACTCAGAACAGGGAACACGTTTCTGCCCGGACCGTTTAACACGTGACACACTTTGAGTAGGTAGATAAGTACATGGTCATATCTGGTGTTAGCACGCTTGGGCCCTTCCTTCACTTATTACGGTAATATGCTTTCGTCATTATAGGAAGTGTTGTTAGCTTGCTGCTATGGTTCTGAACGACTCATTAAAGGAAGTAAAACGCCACAATTATTACCCTAACCCACTTCACACACATTTCACTGTAATATCCAGGTGTTGGTAACTGAAAAAGTAGCTTGAGGTATTTTTAGAGCCGACTATTTGCTTCTAATTCACCGTTAGCATTGTTAGCTCAACGTTAGCCTCTAGCCTGCTTCACCCGATATTGGAGTAAAACAACAAGATGCAGAAATAACTTCTGGGTCGCTCCTGTTTACTGGCTTCAGTTCTTTAAACAACTCTGGAGCTTTTTGCTGCCGGTGTGAAATTACAAATGCCTGTGCTGCAGCGTTAGCTCAGCGCTGACTCAGCAACTCCGCGCCTCACAGAATGTAAACAAAGATTACGTCCCTCTTTAGCTTTTTTGAAAGGAGAAAAACTGACAACCCCCCAAACTGTTGCAATGTAACCTTCATTCCAACATGACTGAAACATTAGACCGTTTGTGATTATTTTACTGTGAAATTCTTACGTATTGTACCTTTAAGACCAAACCAAAGCCCAAAGTAAAACACTCAGAGTTTTAAAATGCCCAAACAGTTATTATCACCCAAAACCAAAGCTTTAGCGCGATAACACAGCTCACCTCCTTACAGATGCTAATGCTAATAACGAAATAAAATCAGG
The DNA here is from genome assembly GCA_006937985.1 of Aphyosemion australe. NCBI lineage: Eukaryota > Metazoa > Chordata > Actinopteri > Cyprinodontiformes > Nothobranchiidae > Aphyosemion > Aphyosemion australe. Next base: position 2,116,156 of record SSNS01000028.1, on the reverse strand, counting down.
GAGAAAACACCTGGGAGCTAAAATGATTTTAAAACTTATTTTCCTGATTATTAAAAGAACTTCTGCTGTTTACCTTCTGGCAGCTGTTCTCTTGTTCGTCATTTTTACCACAGATCATCATTTCCTGTTGTAGTTAGCTGCAACTATTAGCTACTCAAAGTGGGCGGAGTCAGTACATACAGGAAGTAGTCCTGACTCGACTGATTTTAGATGCTGGAAATTAGCCACTAGTTTGATAGCCATCTAGCTTGGAATGAGTGGACCACTTCCTGTTTCTAGAGGCTCCGCCCACTCTGAAAGACGTCATGGGCAGACATGCTTCCCCTGTGGAGAAACGACCGAGTCAGAACTGTAGCTCTGTGGTCTTGTTGCTCATAGTCGTGATGGGAGTGGGTCCAGATGGACCCCGGAACAGAACCGTACCACGTTGGATCTGCTTTCAGGTCCGATGGTTCAAGAACATCCCAGAAGAACAAAGCAGAACTGAGAGACCTTTGCTGGACCACAGATGGAGACGCTGATTTTGGTGGAAGTTTAGTAATTATAAAAACTCTGGTTCCTTTTAGCTCCTCTGTTCTACAACAGAAACTGGTTCTGGTTCTTTTGGTTCCTCTGTTCTACCAACAGACTGGTTCTGGTTCCTGAGCTGCAGGATCTTTAAAAAGGTTCCTGTGGTCCAAAAGCTCTTAGCGGGTCTGGAACATGCGTCGTGTGGGCGTGAGAACGTCTTAATGCTGTTAGTGACAAACCAGAACCAAAGCTGAAAAACCCAAACGAGCAGAACCGGGACACAAGTCCAACACCAGGTCAGATGGTGATGTAGTGCTGTCGCAGTTTGGCCTCCAGGAACTCGTGGGTTAGATTATGTCTCGTTATGATTCCAACGATCTGAAAGAACCAGCAGACCAGAGTTTAGTCGGAACCGGGTCGCTGCACACTGGACCAGAACTAAAGAACTCACCTCTCCGACAGCGCTGACCACCGGGAGGTGCCGTAGACCCATGGTCCGGAACAGGTTGAAGACCTGGGAGATCCGGGTGTTGGGCGACACCGTGTAGGGACTGGTGTTCATGTAGGGGGTCACATCCTGGAACCACACGGACCATCAGCCCACCCATCAACTCCACATTTACCTGAGCTGAACCCATCTGTTTGGACCGGCGGGTCGTACCACTATCATACGGGGGTTGAGCTGGGTCAGGTCCACCTCATGGATGTCTGGGTACCGCGGGTAGTCCTCAGTCATGTCTGCATAGGACAGCCGGGGCTGCGTGGCGCTCTGGGTGGGAGGGACACAGCCGTCATGACACACCATAAAAAATAATAATGATTATTATTATAGAAGCGGGTCAAACGGACCGACTGGGTCTCCGAGTAGCAGACCCCTCGGATGAGCAGGTTGACCAGCTGGGAGCGCAGGATGAGGCCGTGGAAGGTGAGCGGTCTGAAGCGCTCCTCCATGGTCCACTCCTCGCTGGGGGACTGGTCCGGGTACAGGTTCGGGTAGGGGGCGTGTCTGCTCCAACAGAACCACAACAAGGATCACACCGGACCCACCTGAGATCCGTTAGGTTGGGTTGGGCTGCTCTGATTGGGTCGTTACCTTCGCTCCAACATCTGCTGCAGCAGGTCCTCGCCCTCCTCCGCCGGCTCCACCGCGGCGCTCTGCTCGTCACAGACGTTCCTCAGCTCGCTGGAGGGGTATGACTTCATGGACTGGCACCGTCGCCGCTGCTCGCCCGCGCGGGACACGACGCTGGACTTCTGCAGGCCAATGAAAGAGTTCTGTTGACTTTTCACGGGAAACTGAGGGTACGTCCACTCAGACAGCACACCGGGCCTGGAGGTCTGGCCCGACTCGGTTCTGATGAGGAGCTACGGCTTACCTTGAAACGAATGTTGTTGCTGATCAGGATGTTTCCCTTCATGAAATCCCGCTCGTTCAGCCGGTTTTCCGTGACCACGGGAAAGGCGTGGTACACGGTGGTGCGGAGGATGCTGACCAACGACTGGACCCGGGTGTGGGGGTACACGTAGGTCAGGTTGGGCTCCATGATGTCGCTGGCTGTCAGCCTGACAGAGGAGAGGAATCAGGGTAAAAAAATGTAGCTCAAGTAGAGATTTAAATAACAGGAAACCGGTTTTGTGTCAACAGCCTCGTGTTACAAAAATAAACCTAAACTAGGGCTGGACGGTAAAACTCACGTCAGCAAGGGTCCAATTAAAATAACCTCGTTAGTCTTCCCCGTCAACGATCCAACACAACGCTGGAAAACGTCCAAACATCCATTTCTTTCTCATCAAGTCTTCATCATAACCTCCGTTAGCCTCAAACCTTTGATCCACATCTTACCTGGTCCAGCAGGAGCCCCCACCCTCCTTCTGCTATTGGCTGACAGGTCACGAGCACCACGCCCTACTCTCACGTGTAACTCAAACCAATTAAAACTCCATATGTTGTTTATTCATCACAACAAAACCTCTCGACCCCTCACGGTCTGCTTCTGCTAACTCGGTAAGAACGACTGTGATTGGTGGACGGCTGCGTGTCAGAAACCCGTAACGTTGGGTGAGAAGACGTGGAGTCTGACGTCACAGCGGGACCCGTGGCGTGACGACCGCGCGTGCATACGCTGCGATGCCGATGCTGAAGCAGAAACAAAGAGCTGAAATTATCCCAGCGTACTTGTCCATCTCCGCCTCCGTCTCCCACTCCAGCAGCGGGACGCCCTTCAGCTGGACGTGGATGTCGTAGATGCCTTTGTTGAAAAAATCTCCGGTCCACTTGGCAACCTGGAGGCAAACATGAGAATGAATGAATGAATGAATGAATGAACGAATGAATGAATGTGACATGAAGCCTGAATCAGACGAGAGTCCGATCGTCTCGTTTCTGTTAAAACAAGTTGTTTTTGTTCTAGGATGTTGATTTTTGTATTATTTTGGTTTAAAACCATTTTTCTCAGGACTGCTGGCATTAATTTACCCATGAGTCCCTGCAGCAGCGTGGGATTAACACCAGATTAATGAGTTCATAAATAAAAACCGAGTTTCTCCGCTCTAACAGAGGCGGTACCATCAGCGTGATCATGATGGGCAGCCCGTAGGTGATCTCGTTGGTGGACTCGATGAGGATGACGGTGAGGCTGATGGTCATTCTGACCACGCCCCCCAGGAAGGCTGCCGCTCCGATCAGCGCAAAGGTCCCAGAGTAGATGTCCATTTCCAGTTTCCTGCCAGAGGAGAAACTCGGGTCAGAACCAGTCAAACACAACATGTTTGTGTCCTGGTGGTTAGCGTTGCCTAGCAACAGCATCAGGAAACCACTGCTTTAATTTACCCATAAGTCCCAGCGGCAGCTTCTGATGCTAGAACAGACCAGCAGGGGGAGACACTAACATAACTAACTCCTCTACAGCTGCTGAGTTTTGTACGTTTTTAGTTTTTAGTCTGTCCCCCTTCAGAGACAAATAAAAGATTATTATATATCCTCATATCTGCTGAAGCAGCACTTTTTTAAATTCAAAATGATAGTAATATTTATGTAATTTACTCTAAACTTATCCTGGTGTCTGTTCTGTTTAATCTGTTAGATTAAAACGACGTGTCTTTACATTTATGATATTTCTATCCACCAGCAGTCAGAGACAAGCTAGTCCTGTAACAGGAAGAGGAGCTGGTTTTTACACGCTGAGGATGTTTGCGACGAGACGTCCAAACGCCGCTCCACAGAGGAGACACGGGACGAAGAGTCCGCTGGGGACGGAGACGCCGTAGGTCCAACAGGCCAACAGGAAGTAGAGCAGGAAGAACAGCGACAGGGTGACCGGACTGAAGGTACCTGAGAGGAACCAGAGACGGGTCAGTGATGTCATCAGGTCCCCCGGACCTCCCCCTCTGACAGATTGCATGGAACAAGATTCAGTTTTATTTATCAACATCAATAAAACCAAAGAACCTCGTTAGCATCCTGGTTAGGTTTTTAACCCTTTAGCTGCGACAGAGATGAAGTCACGCTGCAGAAACCAAGACGCTGCAGGTTTGATTTAGAAAGTTTCTAAATTTATTTAAATATTTGGAAAAAGCAAAAACTTCCTGAAACGTGAATGTCAGCAGTTTGATCCCAGCAGGCCGGGGTTCTTCCTGTCCGGAAGTTTAAAGGAGAATTTCAAAATAAAAGTCTCTGTGTTTTTGCTCACCGTCCTGGTGGAAGAGCTGGTGGATCGCCGCCTCCTGGGAGTTGAAGAACAAAGTGGCCATGTCGTTGTAGGTCTTGTTGGAGCAGAAGAACTGTCGGATGGTTGAGTTGATCTCATCGCTGCCTGGCAGCTGGGAAAAACACGGGAACGTCATAGGAGGCGGGAAAAATGGGACGCTGCCGGAGGTGTGAAAGCTGACATCACTTACTGTGGTGTTATGAGTGGGGGGGGCGGACAGGTCACGACATTCACCCAACAGAATAGAAGCTGAAAATATCACAATTGTTGTAACCATGGCAACCAACAGGCTTTCAAGCACCCTGAGGAACAAAACATGAATAAAAATATATATCAGGGTTATTATTAGGATGGCTGATCTGTGTGTGTGGGGTGGGGGCGGGGTTTAAAGGTCACCTGATGAACTTGGCCTTAGGGTGAATGTGTCTCATCCGATACTTGGCCAGAATCTTGTTCATACAGTTGAAGAGCGCCCCCAGGAGGCCGCCGACCACCCCCATCAGGACGAAGAAGGCCAGGTCCACTGCTGTCCACAGGTGGCAGGTCTTAGCGCCCTCTGGACACTGGCCAGACAAAAGTAAAGAACAATAAAATATAGAATTATTTTAAATAAAAAAACATTTCTGAAATGTTTCTTTATTAATAGAAAACAAACAGCGTTTTATTACCATAAAGTGATTTAATGCAGGTATTCAGGAAACATGAAGGACCCTACCTTAAATTCTCCGAAGTTGAGCAGTCCGGGCAGCTGGAAAGAACCCCACTTGTTAAAGTTGATCCCAGAGCGGAAGAAGTTGAGCGTAAAGGTGGCCGACATCGAACAGAAGAGCTGAAAACAAAACATCAGATCTCTGATTTCAGACCAACGGATGGTGGTGCAGCGGAGCTTCAGGGCTGGAAACGGAAAACTCATCTGCTAGCATTTTCATTTTAGCGCTAGCTAACGTACCACTTTCCAGGTAAGGGCCTGGTTCCAGAAGGACGAGCCCTCCTCCAGACTGAAGAGGGTTCCTCCGATCGGAGCCCCAAAGGCAGCAGCGACTCCTGCTGCAGCTCCAGCAGACACAAAGTCACGCTTGTCCCTGGAGGACACATTCAATCACCTGAGAAACCTTACAGGTGAGGCGAAAACAGCAGCGGGGGGGGGGGGGGGGGCTTACCTGTCACTGCGGAAGTACGGAAAGTCAAACTTTATCCTTTTGAAGGTGATGCTCTGAAACTGGAGAGGAGGATAAACATGAGGCTAAAGCTTCAAGAGACGCAGAAAAAGACCTAGACCATTTTAATAGATGAGACGTGAGTCTGTCATCCATCCTCCATCCATTCATCATCCATCCATCCATCATCCATCATCCATCATCCATCCATCCTCCATCCATCCATCATCCATCCATCCATCCATCCTCCATCCATCCATCATCCATCCATTCCATCCATCCATCCATCATCCATCCATCCATCATCCATCCGTCCATCATCCATTCATCATCCATCCATCCATCATCCATCCATCCATCCTCCATCCGTTCATCATCCATCCATCCATCATCCATCCATCCATCCTCCATCCATTCATCATCCATCCATCCATCATCCATCCATCCATCCTCCATCCGTCCATCCTCCATCATCCATCCATCCTGCTACTTGAGGATAAACCGATGGAAAAATAAATAGATCTCTCCCACACTGTTAGTTAGCTAACTAGCTAACTGCTAGTAGCATTGAAAACTATATATTTAGACAGGAATCTAAATAGATAAATATTTTTAATTATTATATTAATAATTAGAATAAACAAAAATTGAATGAAGTCAGAAATAATGGATGGCTGAACAACTGGATGAGGCATTCTCACATGATCCTAAATTCTTCTAAAGCTCCAAGTACCTGAGGAAGACCAGCTCCCACAATGGCTCCACTGTGAATCATCGGACCTTCTTTTCCCACAAACAGACCTGAGTAAACAAACAGCCAGAGGTGTTTACTACGAACCCTCGAATCACGACTGATGATGACATGAATAAACCTGGACTCAGCATCAGGTTCATGCTGTCTCAGCAGCAGGAAAATGTTCCCCTGGCTGACTCAGATTCTTTAAAAGCTTATTAAACTATCAGCTGTTTTTTATCAGAACTATAGCTGGATGTTTTATTTTGGCCTGTACCTTTGGCTGGGTGATAGTTGTTGAGTTCTCCTGAATAAAAACACCTGAAGTCTGTTTACCTCCAGCCACGCTGAACAGGACTCCAGCAGCTTTGCAGAGAAACGTTCTCAACCTCACTATTCCAGGAATCTTCACTCCGTTCAAGTAACTTTTAATTTCTGGAATACCAGAACCAGCAGCGACCGGCTGAAAAGCAGAAGAACAGAAATAAATGAAGTTTATCACCACAAACTAAAACACAATCTACTGGCGTTACGGTGGTCAGCCTGGAGCCAGCTCCTTTCAGCCGTCCTCTAGATCAGCACCCAGGACAGCGACCGACCAGGCTCGGCTCTCCCTGCTTCCTCCTGCAGGCTGAGTGAGCGCAGATGCCCTCACGCTGGTTGATGAGACACGCCAGAATAAAAGGCCGTGACGACCAGCAGTTAGGGAGACAACAGACTCGGTTTACTGTTGATCTCCAGATGCCAGTGATCCTAGCTAGCGATGGTAACTTGGTTTATTCGTGATAACTCTAGGAATTATCTGTTTTGTTTCCTCTTAGTAATTTTGAAGCGCTGAGAAGCTTTTGTTTAAATTCAGCCAATGATGATTCCCTTTCATTAAAAGGTGTTTTGTAGTTTTGGTGTTCTATACAACACCTGAGATAACCTTTGGTTTTTAATATATACATATATATATACATACACATATACATACATATATATATATATATATATATGGGTGTCGTTTTTGTTTTATTAGTAAATCGGCGATTCGCCCGTTTTCCGTTACTTATTAATTCCCGTGACTGTTAAATACCGTCGGCGCTGTGTTTATACAGCGTCCTCTCTTTGTTAAATCCGTGTTTCTTGGTTTTCTTTGTGTTTGCTTCTTTAACAAGTAAAACATTTATGGTTGTAACCCTCCACTCAAGTTTATGTTACCCCTCCTTCACAAACACCATCACACATCAGGGTTGTAACAAAACACAACCATGGAGAAAAATCCTCAACGAGGAGAAGCCAAACACATCCTGTAGACCAGGCCTATTCAATGACTTTCTGTACTGGGCCAGATTTCTAAATCGTGGATCAGCCTAGGGCCGGATACCCAAATCTTTATTATGTATTTTACTGACAACATCTAAATATTAAATTTTAATATTTTGACTGATATTATTACCTCCACCATCACTACAAATACAACTAAAAATAACAGCAGTGCACGTCTTCTTATTGTTTTAATGATCTGCATCAGTTCAACAGTTGCAGAGCTGGTAATACAAACATTTTTATGGTTTTTAACCTGCATTAACTCGATCGCAGCTAATAAATGAAAATTAACAATAGCTATGCAAAATAAACATATGTGGCAAGGTGGACAAACGAGGGCCCGGGCGGGACTCGAACCTCAGGCTCCCTTGGTGAGAGTCACGCGCACTAACCAGTCAGCCACACGGCCAGGCAGCCCAGGTGCATGATCAATCGGGATCCAGTGACAGGACGCTCACTGTCACACATATTTTTGCATCCAAGCTGGATTAAAAGCGGATTTTAGATTTTTTTGGGAAGCCTCCAGAAAACAAAAGAAGATGCAGCAACAGTGAGTTATGGGGTAATTTGTCATGTATGCGGTCCAATATAGTGTGTTTACAGTTTACTTTGTGCTTTTTTTGTATTTCAGAGACTTTTTAACAAGGACACATTTGTCCCTCATTCTCCACCTCTTCATGCGCTCGCCACCTCTAAACCCACGTTTCCTGTCATTTCCGTCCACGAATAAAACGCTTGCTGCTTTGGCCTCAGACTCCAGCTGCGGGTCTCCTTTTCCCGTCTTCCAGCTAAACAGCTGATCTGTCTGCTGCACATCCATCCTTCTCATCCTCCTTTATACATAAAACCACTAAACTACAGAAGTAACTGTCTATCTGTCACAGATCACTCCAATATCTAAAGTTTCGCCGTCAATGTTTGTCTCAGTGTTTCCTCCGCTCCGTGACAGCGCATCAGCGCACCTTTTGACACCTGCTGTCAGATCACGCAGCAGCATCCTCTCCCTCAGCAACAAAACGCTACTGAACCCATTCTTAGTTTAATTATTTTAGTATAACTCCGGTTTTATTTGGTCTGTTAACAAAAATTAAACGGGTGTGTAGTTTATAATCAGCATTTTAAGCATAAGTTGAAACCAGAGAGTCTTGCTGCTGCGGCGTCCCAAAGGTGTGTTTTCATTGGTCAACTGCAGACATAGACATGAATACGTAGATAAGCAGCTCCACTAGGCAGCGCCAGTCCACGGGGTGTCTACGTATATATGTCTGTGATTGCTAAAATGGTGTTGCGTTCAAGTGCAATATCAGTGTGGGAATTTTGAAACTCGCACGCAAAAACTGTTTTTAACTGGGTTTTTTCTGTTGGTGGTTGGGGGATAGGGTCAGGTGGGCCACCTGGTGAGGGCCCGCGGGCCGCCATTTGAATAGCCCTGATGTAGAAGATGGAATTCATGAAGATGAAGAAAAGAGAAAGGATTGGAGTAGATTAGATTAGAGGGTAGAGGGCGCTTACTCCAGCAAGTTGCTTCTTTTGCCTCCATAAATATATCATCTGAATGTGTTAGGGTTAGTTATTGTTAATAAATAAATTTCATGATGAAAATGAGAATAGTTAAAGGGGTCATCACCTATAACACCGTGGATATCTACATCCTATTATAGTCTTTTAGACCATTAAACTAAATTGCATTGGAAAAATAAATAAAAAATGTGATTTTTAATCCTTTATTGTGAAGGGCATATCTTCTCACGAGATCACACGCGATATTTCGGCTGTCTCGGACGCGCGCGGGACTGAGGGGCGCGTTGATTGGTGGAAGGAAGCAGGAAGCAGCTTCAGCGTCTTGCTCCAAAATAACAAAAGTTATAACTGAACCCGACCTGGCAGTGACCTACGGGATCTAACCGTGTATGTACGAGCCCGAGCCTCGCCTCGTGCGTAATGGCGTCCTCGTTTGTGGTTGAGTTGTGAGAGAAGCAAGCTAACAGCCAGGCATCGGCTCTTATGCTGTTGTGAAGCTGGAATACACAAACCGATCGGAGTTTTGTTTCCCATAACACGGATTATAACACGAGTCGTCAACGGTAAGACATCATTTATGCGTTTCACGTTATGAAATGAGCTTTGTTGTGCTGGTTTGTTCGCTGCTGGTTCATATTTGTTTATATTCGACCTTTGTGTCGACATATAGGCCAGAGCTCAAGTTCTGGTTTTGGAGTGCGCGTGCTCGTGGGGTGCATGTGAGCTGGTTGAAGAAGGCAAGATTAAACAAAGGCTTCAATGTTAAATATCGGCTTCTCAGCCAGTGAAAAACCATTAGGAAGCCATTATAGACATTTATTCAAGTGGAAAAGTGAAAATTTCAGGTGATGACTCCTTTAATGTCCACAGATGAACTACAGATGAAAACTGATTGGCTAAGTGGCGAAATGTCAGATTAAAAATCTGAGCTTTCAGAATCGGAAATCAGAATCTGTTTGAATGTGGCCATCACCATGGAAACAGAAACTTAGCTGCAGATCACCATGGTAACAAAGATATAGCTCTAGATCCCGATGGCAACAGAGGCGTAGCTCTAGATCACCATGGTAACAGAGGCTTGGCTCTGGATCACCATGGTAACAGAGGCTTAGCTCTAGATCACCATGGTAACAGAGACGTAGCTCTAGATCACCATGGTAACAGAGACGTAGCTCTAGATCACCACGGTAACAGAGACGTAGCTCTAGATCACCATGGTAACAGAGGCTTGGCTCTGGATCACCATGGTAACAGAGACGTAGCTCTAGATCACCACGGTAACAGAGACGTAGCTCTAGATCACCATGGTAACAGAGGCTTGGCTCTGGATCACCATGGTAACAGAGACGTAGCTCTAGATCACCACGGTAACAGAGACGTAGCTCTAGATCACCACGGTAACAGAGGCTTGGCTCTGGATCACCATGGTAACAGAGGCTTGGCTCTGGATCACCACGGTAACAGAGACGTAGCTCTAGATCACCACGGTAACAGAGGCTTGGCTCTGGATCACCATGGTAACAGGGACGTAGCTCTAGATCACCATGGTAACAGAGACGTAGCTCTAGATCACCATGGTAACAGAGGCTTGGCTCTGGATCACCATGGTAACAGAGGCTTAGCTCTAGATCACCACGGTAACAGAGACGTAGCTCTAGATCACCATGGTAACAGAGGCTTGGCTCTGGATCACCATGGTAACAGAGGCTTGGCTCTGGATCACCATGGTGACAGAGGCTTGGCTCTGGATCAGTGGATGGGCACACTTACCTCTACAAGGACGAGCACACTGGCGATGAAGATGAAAGTCACGTTGAACGACAGAAGTTCCAGCAGAGACAACGTGAGGCAACCTTTATCGCTGCACTTCTCTATAGCTGCAGGCGTTCAGCTAAGGTAGACCACTGTTCATGTTCAGCAGTTCCATAGAAAACAGCCGGTAATCCTGATTTACTCTAACTTTGTTCCAACGCTGCATCACAGAACAACGGTGCATCAGAGACTACGTGTGGTAATCCACAGAGCTGCGTTCAAGGATACAATCACCAACCAGAGAGAACTTGACTTTAGTGAAGAGATGCACAAAGAAGTCCACGAACAGGCCGACCTGGAAGAACAAACGAGCATCATTCCTGTTCATCTGCAGCAGGGCTGAAACCAGCTGAAATGTACCTACCAGACCGACGGTGACCCCAATCACAAACACCATCATCCACCGCACCGCCTCGTACTTTCTGCCTTTCTGTTGGCAAAAACATTTCTGTTTAATTCAGATAGAGAACTTTTCTCCTCGGATCTTTGGTTTGTTGTTAAACAGAAGTTTAAACAGGAGCTTAAAGAGCACAACAGAGCACAGAGAAAAGAGGATTTAATGTCCGTCACCTTGTTGTCCATGCCCTCCAGAACCTCCACGTAGGGCTCATTGATGCAGCGGTCGTAATCCAAACTCTAATCAAGCACAGAGATACAGTCACTGTTAGCATAATGTTAATGATATCTCGTTACCACAGGAAGCTGTTCGTGCAGTCCCGCCCACAACCTCTTTCATTTGCAGAAGGAAATGATCAACAGAGCTTGTTGTTTTCCCGTTTTAATGCAACACTTCTGGTTTTTAATCATTCTGCTGCAGTGATCGTCTGATTCCTAATTATTAAAAGATTTGAAATATTCCTTTAATACGTCCCCACTGACTGGGCTGAACATGCGTGAATGAGGAAAAAACTATTGAGCAACATTGTTTTAAAACAAAGTCCTGGATCAGCACTTATCAGGGACCGCTCACCTCATAGTCTTTCCTGGGTAGGATCTCATCTTCTTCATCTCGGATTTCACCAAGAATCGTCTGAAAGAACCAGAAAAAATCCATCAATACCCAGAAAGAGCACGAAGGAGCCGGAGGCTGGAGATTACAGACACGTTTAAACGAGAAGTCCAGCTGTAGGACCACGTATTTGTGGAGAGGCAACAAAAACTTGCCCGGTGACTGGAATCGGCCACGATTTTTCCCTTTATTTCTATTTTGTCCTTAAATGCACCATTTCTCTAGCCCAGAATCTAGACCTTCATGTGCTGAAGCAAAATAACTTTGCTTTGCATGTCGGTGCAGCAACGCTCCACTGGAACCTCCGCAGCCCCGGCCAGGTTCGAGGCTGACCAATCACAGCGCGTTTATTTAGAAAAAAACACAACGTACTTTAGTCTTCTCCCAGCATGTTTAGCGGACTGCCTGGTTGACTGACATCGGTAGTGGTCCAATCACAGCGCTCTACAACCACAGACTATATATTCACATATTGCCAGGCTACCATTTCCCAGCAGCAACCACGTTTTCCCACTCAGTGATCGGGAAGATTTCTGTTTTATGAGGAAAATCAGAATGAGCAGAAACTGGTATCAGAGCTGATCGGTGTTGGCCCTAAAAACCAGCATCGGTGCATCTTTAACGAAGAGTTTCTGAATCAGATTCCATTGAGAACGGGTTTAATTTAGGATTAGGGAACATGAACTGTTATTGGAACAGCTGGTCAGGTAAATAAACTCACCTGAACCCCAAAACACCTGCAAGACTGAAATTTGATGACAGAAAACGGATAAAAACCGGTGTAACAACATAAAAACGATACTTAGCAGCAGACTTTTACTCTGAGATGATCAGAAACTAAATACCCGTAACTGTAAATAAAGAGAGGGAATTTAAAGGCTAGTCTTGTGGCTAACTGTCCAGCATCAGGGAGGAGCAAAACTGGAGAGACACGAATTCCGTTAAAACTCTACTGAACCGGACCGGGAGGGAAACGAGGCACCGGTTGAGTATTTGCTCGGTTACCGGTGGTTTCTCACCAGTTCCTCCGGAGTCCGCGTCTCCGTTTCTCTGCAGCAACACTGGCAACAAAAACAGCTCCGACAGCACGCCATCTTTGCTGTTGTGTCATGGTGCCTTCACGTACTGCGGGAAAACTCACAACCAGCGTAAAATCAACCGCGTAGGAGAAATTAAAAGATCCACGCCGGGCTGTCGTCCTATAGGAAGTAAAATTGTTCAAATAAAACGTTTATTGATGCAAATATTTACTCTGAATCAAGATAAAATCAGTCCTGCTGCGTGTCAGAAACACACATTTACAGAGACTCTTGAACGCTGCAGGTTTTGTCTCACGTGACACTTTTTTTTTCAGAAATATTTTATCAGAGCAAAATAAGTTACTAGTTAGTTCATCACGTTACTAATAATAACCAGGGCTGCCAACTGTTACAAAAGTCTTTGAATGAGGCTTTATTTTAATTTTTGTTTGTGTGTGTGTGTGTGTGTGTGTGTGTGTGTGTGTGTGTGTGTGTGTGTGTGTGTGTGTGTGTGTGTGCGTGCGTGTGTGTGTGCGTGCGTGCGTGGGGGGGCATTAATCTCGCAGAGGAAAAAAGTTAGCCTAGTGAACTAGACCAAATTCCTGCTTTGCAGAGTTATATACACATATATAGGATGGCTTGCCAGGCTAGAAAAAAGTGGCATTAAGGCAGATTTAGTTTACCGTTAAAAACTCTTAATGTTAATTAGTTCTGAGCAAAACATTAAAGAATATTGTCTTGCACCTAAATTTTACATTTATTTTCACTGCAGAACAATTATGTCACATTATGTTTATTTTAAGCTCATAATAGTATACAGGCGGACATTTCTTATAGAAAATATATTTAGCTAATATCACATTCAGGGTTAAATGATATCTGCATTTATGCTGGACTGCTCTAACATAAATAAATGATCTATTGGAGGTTACTAGGGCTGTAACAATATTCCCAATATCGTGATATCGTCGTGGTCTTGTCACGATATCGTACAGTACGTCTTGAGGTAAAAATAACACTTTTCAGTCTGCTCTATGGAGCATAGCAAAGTAAACTACATAGACCATGATCTTTTGCTTTCGCGTCATCGGCCTGTTTGCCAATGGGAGTGCGTGCAGCCCACACAGCAAAGATAAACAAACATGGAGGATGGAGGCTACAGCGGCGAACGCAGCACGGAGGATTCCAGTCAAAGTATTTTATGTTGTGAGTCTTATTATCGTGAGCCTCCCCACAATATCGCAATAAATATCGTATCGTGAGATTCATATCGTGACAATATCGTATCGTGAGATTTGGATAGTGTTACACCCCTAGAGGTTACTAAAGCTTTATTGTGAATAAGAGTGATTTGTTATTTCATAATCTGGGTATTAAATTTTACTTATTGTGCCTTTTAAACCATACAGTCATCATTTATTGCAAATAATTAAAATTTTTCATTTATCTGATTAACCTGTTTTTTAAATTAAATCAGCTGTTTTGACCAAACATTCACTTGGTTTTTCAGTAACCTTTTTACCAACTATTTTTTAATCTGGTTTTTATTTAATTGTGTCTATGTGAGTAGTTCATACAAATACGTTAATGCTTTTCCTGTTTAAAACTAAACATGGACCTTTTAATCAGAGTGTTTATTAGACGCAGCTGGGTATTTATTGGTCTTTGAATTAAGAACCAATAGTTTTATATCTGAAGTTTTTTATTAGAATCTACAAATTTATGCTGGTAAAAATGTGTAACTAAAATATTTATTTTATATTACATATTTATATCTGAATGTACTTCAGTAAGAGTAAAATCCCTCTGTCTAGCTTGGATTTATTTCGCCCTGTGGCCACCAGAGGGCGTATGATACGTTTGTAGTGCTGTAGCTGGGGGGGGGGGGACAGCAGCATCATGCAATGTGCAGCTCAGATAGATTAAGCTTATTCCAGCATGAGAAATTGGGGCTGTGGGCGTGAGAAGACGCTCAATCCTGCTACTAAAACAAACTAACGCTACCCTCCTGCTGCAGGTTCTAGCTGCTCCACCGGCGGGACACATAAAAGAGGAAGACACAAAACCACCAGAGATGATTTAATGTGACTTTATTGATCTGATTCCATCTCTAATTATAGTTTCATTCATTTCAATGTGTTTTATGTAATCAGTGTGACTCGGTTTGCTCTCAGGTTAAATATCACGTTTGTCATTTTTTAAATCTGGTCAGACAGAAAAGAGCCTCTGATGAGTCGATTTTAGAACAGGAAACAAATTAAGCTGCCTCCTGCAGGGCTTCATGGTGGCTTCGGGGTCGAGCATCATACTTCTGGGATCCTTTTATACGCTTACACTTGTAGGCCAACTCCAGGTACTTGTAGGTTCCGTAGCAGGGATCTCCAAAGACAGTGTTACTGGCTGTGACGTTGCAGCTGTTTTTCCCGTTGCACCTGTGGATGAAGAGCAAACATTAAGGTTCAGTCTCTCTAATCCTGTAGCTAAAAATATATCAAATAAAAATAAACAGTAGCTACTCTTGAGTAATAATGTTGGTGGCATTAAGGCAGCAAGAAACATCTTGAAGTTGAGATTCAGGACGCCCACAAGAACAGGTGGTTTTATCGTGGCGTCCGTAATCAGCAGCGAACACGGAGATCACTTCTCCTCGACCTGCAGAAATGTTTTCATGAATCAGATGTTTCTGCAGCAGAGGAACTCAGATAGGAGGTCGTGTGGAGGTTAAGATAACTGGATGATCTGGAGATCAGTCTGGATATCAGCCTGGAAACTGTGACACATCTTTGGAAAATAAAACTATTAAAAAAATCTACTACATGTGAATGTTTGAATACATAATTATTGTCTTTTATTTCTTTAATACCATTAATATCATAAACTTTACATTATTATTACCTTACATTAGCTACATTTGGATCCTCATTGCCCCAAATGAAACATTTCATTTCTTTTAACTCGGTGAGACGTTAAAGGGTTAATAGGTCAGCATTAATTCTGCTTCACAGTAATTAAAATAAAAAAACAAAACTTACCACACTTGATTTGGGCCATCGAACCCTCACAGGTAATCAGGTGAACTGCCAAAGCAACAGAGAATCAGTTCAGTTCTCAGGGCCGGTTCTAGACTGGCATAGTTGAGGGGGCAATGCCCCCTCTTGCCCCACCATAGAGCCGGCCTCAGCAGTTCTGACTGTTAGAACATCCTATGACGTGTGTTCTATGGTTCGATGATGTCACTGACCTGCATGGACACAGGTGTAGTCAGTCTTCAGGTACTTGCAGGTGCCAGGGCAGGGGTCGGATGTGTGAAGATCGGCCATGCTTATTTGACACATTGACTTACCGTTACACCTGGAGGGAAAAACACAGAAAACTAAATAAAATCCCAACAGAAGATGAGTCAGCAAATAAAAACTCCAGCATGTCGGGAGCGTCTGAGTTCTCCTTAAGAGTCTGATGAGTTTGTAGATTAATTATGTCAACGATGAACGAATGATCAGGTTTTATTCTAAATCATTTTATATCAGGAAGTTTTTATCTGTGTTTTTTCAGCTTGCAGAGATTAAGCAACTGGGTTCTTCTCTTTAGGCCTTCTTTGGTCTCCTGCAGGTTGTTGACACGTACTTTTCCTCGAGGAAGTCCAGCGTTCCCGCCTGAGAACACATCGTGTTCTCACAATCTCCTGCAGGACAGCTGCTGCAGGTGTCCCTGTCTTTACGTCCGTACAGAGCAGACTTCACGGAGATCACCCTATCACCTGTCAGAGAACACAGAGAGTCAGGAGACGAGAGCAGCTGGAGACAAACCCTTACCCAGGTCAGGCGTCTGCAGCTCTGGAGCCACAACGGCTAAAATGATCAAAACTAACTGGTGTTTTAAATATTAGACGTAATAAAAGTGCTAAATTATCAGCTTTTCAGTTGTTTTGTGGAATATTTGCATCAAACTTCCAGGACAGACTCAAACTAGAGTCACAGTAAAATTATCAGATCATTTTAGATTTTATTTGACCTTTTTTCACTAATCTAAACGTCCCGTAGAGGAAAATCCAAACTCTTGTTGCAAAAGTTTCTTTTTTTTCTTAAATTTGAAACCTAAAATTGTGTTTTTCAAAAATGGCATCGAATCTCTTATAGTGGTTATTTAAAGAAGAGGATGAGGGCCATAGAATAAAAATATTAATAAAAAACAACTCTAACTTTAATCATTTTCATGTTTAAATCCTGTTCTTGAGCCAGTTTGTGCTAAAATGAGCCTTTACAGGGTTAATGATGTCTCTCAGACCCCCACCGCCGTCTGTGGACAGAATACCGCACTTGCAACTTCAGAGTGGCGGTCCGGTCCCTGTTGGACTTAGTAAAGTGGAGCTGACATGCCTGGTGCTGCAGTCTGCTTCCAGCATGTTTTAGATCATGAACACAGCTGATGTGTTTGATTTAGTGATGAACCGCTCCTGTAGACACTAATGAAGGCTGAGGAGACGTTTCAGCTGTTAGATTAAGGTGTTAAAATGATGAACGCACAGCGAGGAGATAAGTTTCACTTTTGGTTTCACTAACGGACACTAGGGGGTGCTAAAAACAAGCCAAAACTGCCTAGAATCCCTATAAGATAGAAGAACTTTTTTCAGGAGCACTAATCCTCTTCTGTGTTTTATAAAATGTCTCTTAAATAGAAATTAAACAAGTTTTTAGACTAAAAGGAAAAATCATCTCTTTAGTCTGTGAAAGCTGCAGAGTCCTGATCTAGACCAGAGAAGTAGTCTTCTCCCAGGGGCTGATGGGTAATCCATCCAGGGTGATAATCCCATCTAATCTGGTGTTTTTACTCCTGCTGCAGGTTTGAGTTTAAACCAGAGAAAAGGTCGTACCACAGTCGAGTTGTTGAACAGCAGAACCGTCGTCACAGGTGATCACTGTCCAAGAGGAAACCCCTGCAGGCAGACATGAATGCGTGAGTGGAGTCGGTATGAAACACATGAGTGTGGGTTAAACTAGCAGATCACCTGTGAAGGTGAGCAGGTACATCAGAGCCACACCTGGAAGAGACGAGAGACGGTCAGAAAAACTCCCAACTGGAGAGTTGTAGCACCAGAATTAAAACAGACCCGCTTCACGAATACCTGAGTTAAAGGTGTTTTTCACCTGGAGACAAAGTCAGCTCATCATTTTAATTCACTGTTTCAGATTTACGGTTTTATGGCTTTCAATTGTTTTTAATATATAAAATTTAAACTGAACACCAGAGTTTAATTATCATTTAAACAGACTTTTATTGTAACGTTAAACCTTCCCGTTCCCCTCGGTGAAATCTAACATTAGTTCACACCTGAGCTGCAGACGTCTCTTTAGATATTTATCATAAAGTAAAGATCATCAGAAGGTCACAGGAAGTCCCACGAGCCCAGATTAAACACGTTTACTCACATGGGACGAGTTTAATCCGGTGCATGACTTTTATTCTGTGGAAAAAGTAAAGTTCAGATTAGGCTGGATTATGTTCAGCTGTGACCTCCATCAGCTTTGCAGAGGAAACAAGTCTCGACACAAAACAAAATTCATCTAAACACTCAGAAATGACAGAAGAACACGTCTGGCTGGCAGGTTTAAAGAACTTACAGAGGTCTGAACGCTGAGCAGGAACTCGGATGGAGACCAGAGAACAGAACCGACCTGGAAACCGGATCAGAGGCAGAAACCTGGAATGACGGCAAACAGGAAAACGGGCGGAATTTATACAGAAGAAACGTAAACAAAAGAGCAAAAAGTGATTATTTATCACAAACAAGAACACCAAG
Organism: Aphyosemion australe; assembly: GCA_006937985.1. NCBI lineage: Eukaryota > Metazoa > Chordata > Actinopteri > Cyprinodontiformes > Nothobranchiidae > Aphyosemion > Aphyosemion australe. The sequence goes on along the minus strand of SSNS01000028.1, from coordinate 2,097,580 downwards.
TTCTTACATATCTACCACCATGATACCAGAACAGCTGACTGTGATGATGATGTCACTCTGACCTCACAGAGGCGCCATTTCATCCAGACTTTCATTTGAACAAAAGTAGATTATTAATACAGATTAACCTTTAATCTGCAGGTCCAGGGGTCCTCAAGCTGCGGCTCTGGGGTCACAGGTGATAAAAAACCTGATTCATGTTTTAAATATAATAAAAGCGCTGATTTAAGCAGCTTTCCTGTGATTTTATGGACCGACTGTTCAACACATAAAAACACCCACAGGAGAAACACACGCTTCTAAAACATCATCTTTTCATTTTAAAACTTTATATAAACAAAATGTTTCGTAGGTGTGTGTGTGTGTGTGTGTGTGCGTGTGTGTGTGTGTGTGTGTGTGTGTGTGTGTGTGTGTGTGTGTGTGTGTGTGTGTGTGTGTGTGTGTGTGTGTGTGTGTGTGTGTGTGTGTGTGTGTGTGTGTGTGTGTGTGTGTGTGTGTGTGTGTGTGTGTGTGTGTGTGTGTGTGTGTGTGTGTGTGTGTGTGTGTGTGTGTGTGTGTGTGTGTGTGTGTGTGTGTGTGTGTGTGTGTGTGTGTGTGTGTGTGTGTGTGTGTGTGTGTGTGTGTGTGTGTGTGTGTGTGTGTGTGTGTGTGTTGCTGCTCCTGAAAAGAGGTGAACCTCTTGTTAGTTTTTTACTGCAGCAGCTCTGGGATCAGTGTTTTCCCAGCTTGTTTTGGTTGTTCCCTCCTGAGGACACCAGCTGGACCCAGCTGATCTGGGTGGGACGTGTCCACCACCGGGACGCTGCAGCTGTAGAGCTGATGATGAAATGAAACCATCCTGGGATGCAGAACATCAGAACCCTACTGGGCCAGGATGTTTACAGGACTCTCAGTGGAGTCTCCACTGATCCAGGTGAGGTCTTCATCCAGGTGTGGGCCTAGAGAGCTGCAGTCAGACCTTCACTTGTGTTTGAGCTTTAGGAGAATGGAGTCATTTTCATGTCCCAGTTTGCTTTAATCTGTCTAAAATCAGCTTTTTTGATCTTCTCAGGGTTGTCCTGCTGACTGGCCCGGTGCTCGCCTGATTACATAACAATCAGAACCCTTCCAGGCGCCGTGGCTCCAGATCCATCTCTGATCCGGTTGTTTTGTTTTTATCGTGTTTCCTGTAACTCCACAAGGACGAGCTGCTTTTGTCCTCTCATGATAATCTCTGTATCTCTCTTCCACCTGGTGATAAAAACGTGCTTTAATGTCTATCCAGCATGTTTGGTGTCAACAGAATAATCCTAATTTTTACATTTAGATTAAACCCACATGTTGCCTTTAAATGTGACGTTTTATTTCCACCACGAGAGCTAAAGAGTTCAGATATTTGGCCATCAGAGATGCTGAAACAAGGACGAGTCAGAGTCTAGAAGGATTTTAGTCTAGAGAAAGTCCAGGATGATTCCATCACAGACATTAAACACTCATACAAATAATTCTACTTTGTTTTGATCATTTCAACTCAAAAGGGTCTAAAGTGACATTTATGTCTCAGTTTGAAATTAATGCTAAACATCTTTCTGATGCTGCAATTTTAAAGTCTAAAAAATGCCTCAAGAGGTTTTATGATACGCTGACTTTAAATGACACATTTCAGATTTGCACACATTTAAAGATGACTCAATGCTTTAGATAGGCGGGTTGGTGCTATAATAATAATAATAATAATAAATTTTATTTGTAATGCACTTTACATTTCACTGAAATCTCAAAGTGCTACAACATAATTGAAGTCATCTAAAAACCCAAGCAAACATTAATACATACAATACTAAACAAGTTAAAAACATTTAAAACATTTAAAACAAGTTAAACATCGACAGTATGAAATAATTTAAAAGGCCTGTTTGAATAAAAATGTTTTTAGCTGTTTTTTAAAACACTCCACACTCTGTGTAGCTCTCAGAGGTTCTGGGAGCACGTTCCACAAACGTGGAGCTGCAGCTTGAAAGGCCCAATCTCCCATGGTGTGAAGTTTGGTCCTGGGCTGTTGAAGGTATTGAGAGTTGCTGGAGCGGAGATTTCTTGAAGTGATGCGTGGAGTAAGGAGCTCTTTAAGATAGACTGGAGCATTTCCATGGATACACTGATGAGTAAGGAGGCAGAGTTTATACTGAATTCTGTAAGGAATTGGTAACCAGTGGAGAGACTTAAGAACCGGTGTGATATGGTCATACTTGTGCCCCCGGTGCTGCGTCTGCTGTGATGCGGGCGTTGTACCGGTCTGTCGTGGTGAAGAGAGAGCTGAGCCAGAAGGAGAAACTCTCGATTTACCGGTCGATCTACGTTCCTACCCTCACCTATGGTCACGAGCTTTGGGTAGTGACCAAAAGAACGAGATCGTGGATACAAGTGACTGAAATGAGTTTCCTCCGCAGGGTGTCTGGACTCTCCCTTAGAGATAGGGTGAGAAACTCGGTCATCCGGGAGGGGCTCAGAGTAGACCTGCTGCTCCTCCACATCGAGAGGAGCCAGTTGAGGTGGCTCGGGCATCTAGTTAGGATGCCTCCTGGACGCCTCCCTGGTGAGGTTTTCCAGGCACGTCCAACCAGGAGGAGACCCAAAGCAGTAGCTCAGCAGCAGCTCAGGAGGTAGAGCGGGATGGGTAACACTTCACAATAAGGGTCCCTTTATTAACGTTAATTAGTGCATTATTAAGCATTAATAAACCATTACATAAAGTATTAACAACTGCTTTAATGCATTACATAGCGTTAATAAACATATTATTTAATGCATTATTAAGCCATTAACTATTGTTTATTACTGAACCTTAGTTAATGCAGTAATAAGCATTAAATAATTACTTAGCATCATGTGTTTTACTCTGCAGTAATTACCATGATAGTTGATGTGATAATAAACCCTTAATAAATACCCAAGTAATCATTTACTATGGTTGTGTATTTGCAGTGAATAAGCAGTAAGTAACAGCTAACTAATGCATCCACTTATCCTACCCTGTATTCTGGATGTTACTTGGATGGGCATTAATAAACAATGAATTACTCACTTACTAATGCTGTACTGTGTACGTCAGCAGGTAGCCCTTACCTGACCTTAGGTAAGGTAGAAACATGTATCCCTTTGGAAACACTTGCTAAATGCTTAATAGACTCATACGCATTATTTAAGTATTACTTATCCATAGTTAACCATTACTAAATGACTTTTGGACCCTTATTGTAAAGTGTAAACATGTATCCCTTTAGAAACACTTTCTAAATGCTTAATAGACTCATAAGCATTACTTTTAATTAATTCTTTGTACAGTACAAAGACTGACAGATTATGTAGATAGACAGCCAGGTAGACTGACTAAGAAATGTCTAATGACAGGATTGATAATGTTCTTTAGTTCTTAAAGAGGTCAGATGTTTAAATTTGCTCAATTCTTCAGTTGTGAGTTCAGTTGTAAACACTAAATCTGTTTTGAAATACAAATAAAATGTGTAAAATGCTTGATATGTGATTGTTTCAACTGATATTGAATAGTAAAGCTCATTTACCACTGTTGTGCATTTCCTAAGAGATAAGTGTTTACACTTTACAATAAGGCTCCAAAATTAATTCAGTGATATGCTTAAGTAATGCTTATGAGTCTATTAAGCATTTAGCAAGTGTTTCCAAAGGGATTCATGTTTACACTTTACAATAAGGGTCCAAAAGTCATTTAGTAATTTAGTGGTTAACTATGGATGGGTGGGTGGATGGATGGATGGATGGATGGATGAATGGATGGATGGATGGATGGATGGATGGATGGATGGATGGATGGATGGATGGATGGATGGATGGATGGATGGATGGATGGTCCCTTGATACAAAAACTGATTTTCTACAGAAGTGGTGTTCTCCGTCTACATTTCAAAATGACACAAAGCCATGGAGATATTTGTATTTTGCTTTATTGACCTCATTCATCTACAGTAAAAGAATCGTCTCAGTTTGATCCTTGATTAAATCTCATGTTTGTCTTCAGACTGAAAAAAGTCACCAATGACTCAAAGACTTTAAAACGGATCTGTAAGAAAAAAGAAACGCTTAAATTCCTGCTCTCCAAGAAATGTTGAATTGACTTAAACCAAATTCAGTTTAATGTAGCTGTGGTGAAACTAGTTAAACATAGAGATGATCTACCCTAACCCCCCCCCTAACCCTAACCCCCCCTAACCCTAACCCCCCCTAACCCACCCTAACCCTAACCCCCCACCCTAACCCTAACCCTGAACAGATTCACTTAACCAGTTATTTCATTCAGTTAGAACCAGTGACACACGCATCATTTAAGGTTAAAGAAGAGTCCTGCTCAAACACACTGGATGTAATCAGTGGGTGATATGGGACAATATGGAAAGCCATTGCGCTGCAATAATTTGCACAAATACATTATAGGTTTAAGGGACCTGATTACATCACCACTTTAATCATTTAAAAATGTTAAAAACTAGGTCATGAATACAATTTAATACTTATCTAAAATTTTAAATTGAAATAGCATCAAAGTTCCACCTGCATCTTCAGGGTTGAACTGGTTTAACTCACACAGACACACGTAGGCCATGTCCAGGTACTTGTAGGTTCCCACGCAGGGATCTCCAAACACAGCGTTGCTGGCTGTGATGCTGCAGCTGTTCCTCCCGTTGCAGCTGTGGAGGAAGAGCAACACGTTTCAGATCTGTCCCCGCTCTAGTCCTGCCATTTAGAAATAAAACGGTACTTTTGAGCAACCAGGTTGGTGGGAAGAGAGCAGGTGACATTCTGGAGCTCAGATGGAGGACGTCCGTCAGAACAGGTGGTTTTGTCGTGACGTCCGTAATCAGCAGAGTACACGTGGATCACCCGTCCTTGGTCTGGGGGCAAAGGTCAAGCAGAAACGTTTAAACACAGCAAGACTTCCAGGAGTCAAAAGCAACAGAAGCAGGAATCTCAGAGGGATGTGAAGGTTGGAGATGAAGGGACGACCGTTAGCTTTGATGATGCTTCTTCCATTAACTTTTCAGTGACTGGTGCCTGCCCTGTGGGAATTGTGGGAATGATTAAACGTCAGTTTTTACTAGTCAGAAAGGTTTGAGACATCAGGAGCTTCAGTTTAGTTTCTGCAAGAAATGAGACTTTGGGAGGAGATGGAGACAAAACCACAATTTAGGAAACTGAATTTCCCAAAAACATTGACCCAGAATGGAAATGTTCACATTTCTAGAGTCTTTACTGACAGACGAGTTTAAAACCAAGTACACCTGCTTTATTAGGGTCAAACAAACATCTAGGGGGGAGGTGACTGATAACCGGGACAGGTGAGTATGGCGCTGATCCAACAGGTGAGGCTGAGGGAGCGGAGGGAAAACCCAGACAGAGACAGAACCTAAAGGTTTGGATGAGAAACCAGCTTACCACACTTTATTTGGACCTCTGAATTTTCACAGATGATGAGCTGATCTGTTAAATAATCAAGTGTGACAAAAGAATTAGGTCAGATGTTCTTAGAGGTCAACATTTGATGGTTTCATGGACGACCAACAGGGAGTTCATCTGAAAACCTGCTGCTGAAGAGGAGAAGCACACACCTGGAGCTGCTTCAGAAAACATCTGAGGAGGAAACAAAAACAGACTCAGAAACAACCTGAAACTGGACGGACTGGTGGAACTGGGAGCTCTAGAACGAATGACCTCCCTGCCTAACCCTAACCCTAACCTGGACCCACACACCAGGATTCTGTTAGCTAAACAATCCAAACCACACATGTAGAAAAGAAAAAGGCCATTAAGGTGATCAGGTAAATAAAATGGAATCAGGTGAGAAGAACTTCCGCTAACTTACGTTTCCTCCGATCCCGAGGAGCAGCAGGAAGAGGAGACCTGACGCCATCTGGGTCAAATGTGTTGTTTTAGTGTTCAGGAAGAAAATCCACAGAATCAAAACTCTGACATGGATCTCCATCACTACCAGTAACAGCAGATCCATAGAAGTCACATGTTACCTTGTTGTGATGAATCCAAGCAGCAGCAGCAGTCGCTGGATGAAGGATGCCTTCCTGAACTAAACACAGAGCTTTTATAGCTTTAGCCACTCACACACACACACACACACACACACACACACACACACACACACACACACACACACACACACACACAAATTCTCGCCCAACAGACCAAGGTGAGGCTTGGCTGCAGTCCCAGGCAACAACTAGGTCACCCAGAACGTGTCGAATGACTCCCTAAATGAAACTGGCAACAGAAAGGGACGTTCGGTCTAGGAAGCTGAGCTAGCTTCCTGGTCAGCTGCTTCGACCAGAATGTGTGACTCGTGCACAGAGAGGGTCGTGTGCAGCGGGGTGAGATGTTCAGAGGGGCGGGTCGTGATCCAATCATTAAGAACGGGGACCAGCTCAGTGATTGGATGAGGTTTTTCCATCACTTACATCTTTTGTCTTTTGGCAAAACATTTTTATTGGTTGCTGGTCGGTATTTGAAAAACGTTTCAAGCAATGTGGCAAAAATACTTAGACTGAACCTTTAAGTTTAAAGGAGCAGGAGGCAGGATGATGAAACGAAACTCATTAGCGACGCGCTCGGCGCTGTGAGTAACTGCAGCCCGGCACGAGAGCGCGCATGAACTCTTCACTATGAAAAAAAAAAGTTTCACAGTGATGTACGGCCAGAGCGCGGCTCGATATTATCAAAACAAGCACCATGTCTAGCGACGAAGTAAGTAACAGTCCTTCTTAGAGGTTGGACTGTAGGTCAAATATGACATATTTCTAATGATTCATCTTCGGTTTGGAAAATGTCCGTTCTCTTCAGTGGTACACAGAAACTGAAGCATGATCACAGCTGAAATGCTACCGCACGCTAGCTCTCTCCGGCTACCGCACTATAGCTATCTCAGACTCATCGGTGAGATCATATCATCAAATCAAGCTCTGTTTACGTTTCTCGTCAGAATAAACGGAGCATCCATTTATCTCAAAAGACAAGTGGTGTCTCGTCCACAAAACGCAGAAGTGATCCGATTACTCCTTAGTTGCATTTAGCTATTTCAAATGGATCAGGAAGCTATATGCTAAGCACCGTTAGCTTCTTGTTTTTTGTTCATCTGCACAAAGATTTGTTAGATTACCTAAACTTGTATTATCTAAATCCATAGATTTTATTTTCTTAGTTTAAATTGCGGAGACCCCGCTCTGATATGTTTACCGGTTATTCCTTACCTGGTCACTAGAAAATGAGCCATGTCCGCATCCTTTTTCAGTCCCAGATCAAGTTGAAGCAGTCTCCATTCTTCAATAGCGTATCCAATACATATTCGGGTCCCTGTCCGGCTTTTCTCATACTTTCTTTTTGACTCTCGAGATGCCGCTGATAAAACCTTCTTCTTTGTGCCACTCTTTAGGCTTTGAGTTGCGCTTGGTCTTTTGCTGGTTGTAGAATCCATTTCCAGAGTTCGTCCTCTTCTTCTGAGGTTTTAACGCGGCTAGCAAACAACTCATTACCGCCACCTAGCCAGCTTTTTCCTCTTCTTCTTCTGGTTTTGAAGCTTGTCGAGAATGCGCTTGAAGTGTCACATCCGTAAAACAGCGCGGGAAATTCGGGACCGAACTGCAGCGCATTTTGCAGCACACAGCCTAGTTAACAAAATGGAATGATAAATGGATTTCATCATTCTTTTTAGTTTAAAATGCTTCATCACCCATTAGCTTCACAAGAATTAACATGTATCCTATTTATTTCTTGTTTTTGGACAAATCCTGCCTCCTGCTCCTTTAAGTAATTTGTAACTATGACTAATTACTTTTTTAATGTAAGATGCTCAACACTGACTATATCAATTACATGCCATTTACNTCAGCTCTGATCTAAACTAATCCTAGCTAACACGGCAGCGGTCTAACCAGCAGTAATCTCGTACCGCCCAGGTTGATGTCCATGCAGTGCTCGTCTCCACCTTGGTTGTTGGGTTCACCTGGACCCCAGAAGTCAAAGGTGAACTGTGTTCCATCGGTCCACATCCACAGATCCTCCTGACAGAAGAAGTGAGTCAGAGTCAAGTTTACTTAGTTTTTACGTGGATAGAACAGACAAACGTTTGTGGAGTAGTCGTTCACTCAGTCATGCTCAGTATCAACGCAGATGTTACAAGAAGCAGCAGCAAGTTCTTCACCATCAGTACCTGGTGATCAACAGAACTAACGTGACTAAACTCACCCTGACTGCATTGGTGCCTCCAACCCAAGACTGTTTGTTATATCCTGCTCCTCTGAAGATCAGGTCTCTGATGAACTTGTACTGATCTGGACCTTGGATGGAGGTCAGATGTCCATCGTATCTATTACAGAACATCTGAGAGGAAATAAGACACGACATCATCACATCAGCATCACTGCAGTGTGAGAATCAACAGCTGATCCAGGTGTCCAATAATCATCTCTGAAGCCTGGATAGTCCCAGCTGAGGTAGAGAGCTCTGCTGGAACCTTCCTTTGAAATCAGGAGGTTAAGCTTTTAAACTGAAAATCTACATCAGCTGTACCTCAGCATCGGCCCAAGCCAGCTCCTGGTCCTGGAACTGGTAACAGCGGCCACCATACTTAGTCCAGCCACGAGGACAACGCCTGCAGAAGAATGGAAGACAAACTACACAAACAGGAAAGAATGACTGGATTAATGTCAACATCTTCATGGAGGCCAGTAGAGCGTTAATCATGATGCATTCATCTGAAAACCTGCTGCTGTAAAATAAGAAAAGCACCTGAAGTATGTCTTGCTGTCGCTTCACTTTCTGCTGCAGCTTTACTTTCTGCTGCTGCTTCACTTTCTGCTGCTGCTTTACTTTCTGCTGCAGCTTCACTTTCTGCTGCAGCTACACTTTCTGCTGCAGCTTCACTTTCTGCTGCAGCTTTACTTTGTGCTGCAGCTTCACTTTGTGCTGCAGCTACATGTTGTGCTATTGCTTCACTTTGTGGTTTTGCTTCACAATAAATCTGTGGAGGTGAAAATACAAAGAGTCAAAAACTGGATCCAATAGAAAAAACATTTCCATGTGAGCTGGACTGACTGGTGGGACTGGGAGCTCTAGAACGAGTCTTTTGTTTTATTTTAAATATGTTGGTGGGCCAGCTGACCTCCCTGCCTAACCCTAACCCTAACCCTAACCCTAACCTGGACCCACACACCAGGATTCTGTTAGCTAAACAATCCAAACCACACATGCAGAAAACAAAAAGGCCATTAAGGTGATCAGGTAAATAAAATGGAATCAGGTGAGAAGAACTTCCGCTAACTTACGTTTCCTCCGATCCCGAGGAGCAGCAGGAAGAGGAGACCTGACGCCATCTGGGTCAAATGTGTTGTTTTAGTGTTCAGGAAGAAAATCCACAGAATCAAAACTCTGACATGGATCTCCATCACTACCAGTAACAGCAGATCCATAGAAGTCACATGTTACCTTGTTGTGATGAATCCAAGCAGCAGCAGCAGTCGCTGGATGAAGGATGCCTTCCTGAACTAAACACAGAGCTTTTATAGCTTTGCTCACCTGGTGGACCTGTCAGTCACTGATGACAGCTGATTAGATCAACATTAACACCATGGGGCAAACACACCCAGCCCTAACCCAGAGACCCATAAGAACTGGGACTGGTCAGGGTGGGTCAGGAGCAACGAGCACACCTGAAGCTGTTCCACGTATCTGACTTCACCATCTCTCTCTTTGGGTCTCTGACCCAGCAGGTTGGTGCTGATGGAGGGAAACGCCTGCTGGGTTTTTCTAACAAAAGGTTTAGTTCAGCTATTCTGTTGTTGACCAGAAGAATTCAGTCTGACCAGTATCTGGGTTATGCAGCATCTTAACAGGTTCTTGTTTAGCAACAGACGTTGTGCCTGTAGGGATAGTCAGTGTCGCTGCATGCACATCTTCTAGACTTTCAGATGGGACTTTATTACGTGGCCCTGATAAAAGATGCAGACTAGGTGTTCAGCCTGATCATGATTCTGATTCTCCAGTCTGCTCCTGCAGGTGATCAGGGCTTCTCAGTGGGGCTTCGTATCCTAATGGGTTGATGATCTTCTCCCCGTGACATGTCACCCTGGCTCCCCCTTGCTGGAGCATCTCTGTTATACCTCACCTGTCATGATGGGAACATAAGTTTCCAAAGTTTCCACATCCTTTCCATATAGCCTTGCTCACTGGGCTACCACACACAGCCTTCTAATGGTGTCCTCGTCCATTTGCGTCTTGCCCCAGTAGCCCATTTCTCATAACAATGTTCTGGTTCCCCAACATCTGACGTGTTCCTTGTTGATCTGAATTGTGTCTGGCACTGCTTCACTATTGTGTCTTTTACTCATACTGAAGTTGCTGAAGCTGCTTCTCCTTGGGAAGATCTGTGGTGTGGGGTACCACAGGGCTCTGTTCTGGGGCCCCATCTCTTTGTCCATTACCTACTGCCCCTGGGGGATCTCCTCCGCAAACATGGAGTGAAATATCGTCTGTATGCAGATGACTGCCAGATCTATTTTCCTCTATGTTCAGGAGTGGGAGGCTCCATCTTAAACCTTTTGACCTGTTTAGATGAGGTAAAGTTATGGCTTGCAGCTAATTATCTCCACCTGAATGATGGTGAAACTGAGCTCATCACATTTCTTCCGACTAGTAAGGTGGGTGGGAGCTCTGCTCCTGACCTGGAGGTTCTGTCACCTCACCAGCAGTCAGTTGTTTGTATTCTGGAGGTGAGACTTGACGCAGAACTAAAATTTGATGCTCACATTAGCCTGGCTTCACTGGCTTCATGTGGTCTTTTAAACTAGGTTTAAGGTTGTGCTGTATGTTTCCCGGGCTCTGCAGGGTAACGCTCCTCCGTATTTGACTACGTTATTTAATTGGCATTCTCCATTACGATCGTTGCGCTCAGCAGAGCAGGAGTTGTTGGATGTTCCACATTCTAGGCATAGGACCTTCTCGGTCCTGGCACCTACTCTCTGGAATTAGCTGCCGCTCAGTCACCATCACTGCATATATGTATACAGTACCTCTTCATTAGTCTGGTCTAGCTGCAACAGTCTCCTGCGCTGCCTGGTCCTGCTCCAGGACCAACAGTTATCTAGTTGGGTTCCACAGTCAGCTCCTGTGTCTCCATCATGTTTTTGACCCGCCTTGTATTTACCCTCTCCCCACTTCTGGTCTCTGTTTGATTTTTGGTTCTGAACCACGATACTGCGTTACACGAACGCTCACAAAAACATTTAAAAAGCATGTTTTAAAGTTTTTCTAAAACCAGGAGGAACTTAACATTTTATATGTTTAAAAGTGAAATTATAAAATAAACCAACACATCCTCATTTTTACTTCATTCACTGCATTTTCTTTTCACTCAGCTGTCCACTGGAACAGGAGCTGACTTTAGTATCTGGGTGTTTTATTGTTATTTTTTCTATAAATAAATGAAATAGAAACCCAAAACAGCACAGTGGAAACCTGCTGGATGGACAAAGGACAAAAGAGGTAAAGTGAGATATTTCAGATCACTTTCAGTAGAAATGGTTTCAGAATTGGTCATTTAGCTCTCTACCTGGAAACCTGGGAGGAGTTGTTACTCCACATTTTAGAAGAATACAGATCAGTACTAGAATCTGGATCGTTGATGGTAAAAGTAGATTCATACTGGAAAAACAAAACTTTCATTTGGTTCCTCTCATTCATACTAGAGATGTTCTGATCACAGCTTTCTGCTCCTGATCGGTGGGTCGACAGAGGAGAAAGTAGTTTGTTTTGAAGGCTGCTTTGTCTTTTCCAGCATGTTGAATGTCCAGTTTGCACACGTTACAAGTGGCTGTTACACTGCCTTTGCTGTCCGGTTTAAAAAAACCACCAACATACAGACGTTAGCATACTAGCTAACAGCTGCATGTTATGGAGCCTGCCATAAATTGTGTGACATAGTGGTGTTTTCATCCAAGAAACAAAGAATACTAATGCAGAGGAACTTGTTGAGATTAAAATGAAGCTCTGAAGAAGGCCACAGTGATGGCCGAAACGTCAGCATAAAAAAGGTAAATAAGATCTCCTATCTGTGTTTTAAAAAGAACAAAAAGTTAAAGGGACATTGTTGTTCCGTTTGAAAATCTCAGGATGAATTTAAAAAGTCACATTTGTTGTTTTTAAAGGTTTAATCCGATCACTTTCACCCGATTCAGATCCTTTGAAAATCATGTGATCAGGCCCGAGTTCAGGTCAGAGCATCCCTAATTCATACTGTTGTGTCATTCTCTACTTCATTTTAAACACGTTATGATTTAAATCCATTCATTTGTTCTTTTTCCTCCATTTATCCAGGGCTGGACTGCAGATCCATGCCCTGACATCCGTCTCCACGTCTACATTCTCCAGCTTCTCCTAAAGTTTGATCAGTCAGTCCTTTCCTACCACTCTAACAGTCAGCGTTGTCTCTGCTGGATCTGCTTTATCTCAGATGCCTTCAGGGACCAAAGCTGAAAGAGTCAAATCAGGCAGATCTAATCTTTAAGTTTTAGTTCTGCAGATAACATGACTGATCTGTATTCTTCTAAAATGTGGAGTAACAACTCCTCCCAGGTTTCCAGGTAGAGAGCTAAATGACCAATTCTGAAACCATTTCTACTGAAAGTGATCTGAAATATCTCACTTTACCTCTTTTGTCCTTTGTCCATCCAGCAGGTTTCCACTGTGCTGTTTTGGGTTTCTATTTCATTTATTTATAGAAAAAATAACAATAAAACACCCAGATACTAAAGTCAGCTCCTGTTCCAGTGGACAGCTGAGTGAAAAGAAAATGCAGTGAATGAAGTAAAAATGAGGATGTGTTGGTTTATTTTATAACTTCACTTTTAAACATATAAAATGTTAAGTTCCTCCTGGTTTTAGAAAAACTTTAAAACGTGCTTTTTTAAATGTTTTTGTGAGCGTTTGTGTAACGCAGTATCGTGGTTCAGAACCAAAAATCAAACAGAGACCAGAAGTGGGGAGAGGGTAAATACAGGGCGGGTCAAAAACATGATGGAGACACAGGAGCTGACTGTGGAACCCAACTAGATAACTGTTGGTCCTGGAGCAGGACCAGGCAGCGCAGGAGACTGTTGCAGCTAGACCAGACTAATGAAGAGGTACTGTATACATATATACTCCTCAAGCAGAAGCTGGAGGATGAGCACACAAAGAGGGAAGCACCATAGAAACCCAGGTTGTGGTCTGAGATAAACAGCTGAGGTTGGTGCACTGGTATTGTCACATGACTTTGGAACAGGAGGTTGTGGTTTTCAGTCCTGGTTCAAACCCATCCTAACGTTTAAACCCATCCCAGCACCAACCTTCAATCAAATTGTATTCATATAGCGCCTTCCACCAACCTTGCAGGGGCCCAAGGTGCTGAACACAACATGGAATAAAATCATAAAAGAGCAATAAGAGTAATAAAAACAACATTAAAATAAATAGTTAAAAAAAGGTCATAAAAACCCGTCACATAAAAGCCATACGATGAAAATGTGTCTTCAGGCGACTCTTAAAACACCAAACGACTGACTGCTGGTGAGGTGACAGAACCTCCAGGTCAGGAACAGAGCTCCCACCCACCTTACTAGTCGGAAGAAATGTGATGAGCTCAGTTTCACCATCATTCAGGTGGAGATAATTAGCTGCAAGCCATAACTTTACCTCATCTAAACAGGTCAAAAGGTTTAAGATGGAGCCTCCCACTCCTGAACATAGAGGAAAATAGATCTGGCAGTCATCTGCATACAGACGATATTTCACTCCATGTTTGCGGAGGAGATCCCCCAGGGGCAGTAGGTAAAGGACAAAGAGATGGGGCCCCAGAACAGAGCCCTGTGGTACCCCACACCACAGATCTTCCCAAGGCGAAGCAGCTTCAGCAACTTCAGTATGAGTAAAAGACACAATAGTGAAGCAGTGCCAGACACAATTCAGATCAACAAGGAACACGTCAGATGTTGGGGAACCAGAACATTGTTATGAGAAATGGGCTACTGGGGCAAGACACAAATGGACGAGGACACCATTAGAAGGCTGTGTGTGGTAGCCCAGTGAGCAAGGCTATATGGAAAGGATGTGGAAACTTTGGAAACTTATATTCCCATCATGACAGGTGTGGTATAACAGAGATGCTCCAGCAAGGGGGAGCCAGGGTGACATGTCACGGGGAGAAGATCATCAACCCATTAGGATACGAAGCCCCACTGAGAAGCCCTGATCACCTGCAGGAGCAGACTGGAGAATCAGAATCATGATCAGGCTGAACACCTAGTCTGCATCTTTTATCAGGGCCACGTAATAAAGTCCCATCTGAAAGTCTAGAAGATGTGCATGCAGCGACACTGACTATCCCTACAGGCACAACGTCTGTTGCTAAACAAGAACCTGTTAAGATGCTGTAAAACCCAGATACTGGTCAGACTGAATTCTTCTGGTCAACAAAATAGAGGAAAGGGGACAAATGAATGGATTTAAATCATAAATGTTTAAAACGATGTAGAGAACGACACAACAGTATGAATCTACTGTTACCGTCAACCAGCATCAGGTTGTGTTTTGGTCTGACAGCTTGGTTCTCTGGTGTCAGATGACTTTAGAACAGAAGCTAGTGGAGTTAAATCCTGGTTGTAACCCGTCCAAGCACCAACCTTTAGTTCTGGACATAAGATGCTGTAAAACCCAGATACTGGTCAGACTGAATTCTTCTGGTCAACAACAGAATAGCTGAACTAAACCTTTTGTTAGAAAAACCCAGCAGGCGTTTCCCTCCATCAGCACCAACCTGCTGGGTCAGAGACCCAAAGAGAGAGATGGTGAAGTCAGATACGTGGAACAGCTTCAGGTGTGCTCGTTGCTCCTGACCCACCCTGACCAGTCCCAGTTCTTATGGGTCTCTGGGTTAGGGCTGGGTGTGTTTGCCCCATGGTGTTAATGTTGATCTAATCAGCTGTCATCAGTGACTGACAGGTCCACCAGGTGAGCAAAGCTATAAAAGCTCTGTGTTTAGTTCAGGAAGGCATCCTTCATCCAGCGACTGCTGCTGCTGCTTGGATTCATCACAACAAGGTAACATGTGACTTCTATGGATCTGCTGTTACTGGTAGTGATGGAGATCCATGTCAGAGTTTTGATTCTGTGGATTTTCTTCCTGAACACTAAAACAACACATTTGACCCAGATGGCGTCAGGTCTCCTCTTCCTGCTGCTCCTCGGGATCGGAGGAAACGTAAGTTAGCGGAAGTTCTTCTCACCTGATTCCATTTTATTTACCTGATCACCTTAATGGCCTTTTTGTTTTCTGCATGTGTGGTTTGGATTGTTTAGCTAACAGAATCCTGGTGTGTGGGTCCAGGT
>SSNS01000028.1:2029768-2065096 GCA_006937985.1 Aphyosemion australe | reverse complement strand
ACTCACAGGAAACAAAGACGCTTCATCCAAACTGAAACATGGTTCATCCTTTTGTCTCAACCTTCAGAGCTCTGAGACACTTTTGCTTCAGTTGCGTTTTTGACTCCTGGAAACGTTGGTGTGTTAAAACCTTTCTGCTTGACCTTTGAACTCAGCTCCAGGAATGAGGATCCACGTGCAGTCTGCTGACTATGGACGCCATGATTCCACCACCTGCTCCTACGGACGTCCTCCATCTGAGCTCCAAGATGTTTCCTGCTCCACTCTCACTGATATTGTTGCTCAAAAGTAAAGTTGACTTGTTTCTTTGAACTCCAGGATTAGAGCGGATGGACCTTTAACCTGATGTGTTCTCATGTTGCTCTTCATCCACAGCTGTGACGGGCAGAACAGCTGCAGCATCACAGCCAGCAACTCTCTGTATGGAGATCCCTGCGTGGGAACCTACAAGTACCTGACTGTGACCTACAGGTGTTACTGTGAGTAGAAACCAGTTCAACCCTGAGGTTTTGTGTCATGATCCACGACCCAGCTCGATTTCTGTTTCTCTTCTTACAGATTGGTTCTGGTTCTGAGTCATCAGCGGCTCTTTCCTGGAAATAAGGACGAAATTTAAATGCAGAAACATAAAAATGAATGAATAAAGATCAATAAAGTCAAATGAATTCATCTCTTCTCACAGTTTGTCTTCATTGTTGTTTTCACTCTGAAGAATTAAACTTAAAGGTGCAGTCTAAGTATTTTTGCCACATTGCTTGAAACGTTGTTCAAATACCGACCAGCAACCAATAAAAATGTTTTGCCAAAAGACAAAAGATGTAATAATCTCTGAAACGTACAGTGATGGAAAAACCTCATCCAATCACTGAGCTGGTCCCCGTTCTTAATGATTGGATCACGACCCGCCCCTCTGAACATCTCACCCCGCTGCACACGACCCTCTCTGTGCACGAGTCACACGTTCTGGTCGGAGCAGCTGACCAGGAAGCTAGCTCAGCTTCCTAGACCGAACGTCCCTTTCTGTTTGGAAAACTCCTTTAAGGAGCGGATCTACATGTTCTGTTTAGAATCTGGTTCTGTTGGAACACAGCCAAGCCTCAACTTGGTCCCCAACCCTTTTTGACTTGTGTACCCCCCCGAGCCATTTGCTCATTCAACACGTACCCCCTTAGTCAAACATGTTGGTGATTCTCCAAATCAGAACGTACAACTGATCATTACATTTAAATAATTTTACTAAAAGTCCCTAACGCTGAAACACGTCTCACTTCCTGTCTGGATCATGTGATGTTTTTAACTTTATGAAAATCCTCAGGCGGAAACTTTCTGGAGCTCCGCATCCGGATGCTCCCTGCAGCTGGTGTGAATGCTCCGATTGGACTCAATGATTTCTGATCTAAGTGAAACTGGACCACATCCGTTCTGCATTCGGTGTGAACGAGGCTTCACCTTGTTCTGTCAGTAGCAGAGCGTCGTGCAGCTGCAGCCCTGCTCTGGTTTTCCTTCATGTAGCTGTTGTTTAGGCCTTTTTGTTGTTTGTATTGATAAAAGCTGGCTTTGTTATTCATTTGGTAGGAATGGGCCACATGGCCTCTTCTGCTCATACATGTCAACATGGCTGTTTTTGCAGCAGAACTTATAAAAAAGTCTTGTCAGTCATTGTATTGATTAGATGGGAAAAACCTACATTAAATAGGGGAGGAGAGCTCAGCTTTCACCTTTCCAGCATCTATAATCCAGCTCTGAATCTTATTCCCAAACAGTGTGACTCTAGGTCACACCCTCCTGCACCTAATCAGGTAGGTAGGAAGGAGGGGTATTCATAGGTAGTTTCTATAATTCCAGTCAGAATTGACAAAGCTTCTCAGATGAGAAGCAAAACGTCTTCAAGAAACCAAATAAGTCCAGTTGCCTTCATTCCAACCCCCTTTGGGGACCACCGAATAATTCATCAAATAAAAACAGGTGATGCTTTTACTTTATTTAAAACATGATTTTATTTGAGTTAACAGTTTCAATGATACAACATCAAATTATTTAGTTTGTCTCCCAGAAGTGATGTCATCGAGGCTTGACATCCTACAGGAAGTGACATCATCATTTCAGCAGAGTGGGACACTCTTATAAGTCTTTAGCACACACAAAGGAGTTCTGTTGGGTGCAGACCTCATCGTTGACATAGTCTCGACCTTTAAGAGAAAAAAGAGAATGAAGTCAGAAATCTGAGCTTTTCTTCTTGATAAATGTAGAAATAACCAAACTAACTGTTACCAACGTGGGATCATGTGACTTCATCAGCTCACTTCCTGTTTTCAGCTCTGATCTAAACTAATCCTAGCTAACACGGCAGCGGTCTAACCAGCAGTAATCTCGTACCGCCCAGGTTGATGTCCATGCAGTGCTCGTCTCCACCTTGGTTGTTGGGTTCACCTGGACCCCAGGAGTCAAAGGTGAACTGTGTTCCATCGGTCCACATCCACAGATCCTCCTGACAGAAGAAGTGAGTCAGAGTCAAGTTTATTTNCTCGGTACTGCACCGGGAGCCAGTGCAGAGCACCTAACACTGGAATGATGTGATCCCGGCGTCTGGTACCTGTCAAAAACCTAGCAGCTGAGTTCAAGTTGCAGCCGTGCCACCGCTTGCAGACTCAGACCAGCATACAAAGCATTACAGTAGTCCAAACGGGACAGGACAAAAGCATGCAGCACAGACTCCAGATGAGCTCTGGACAGCAAAGGCTTGATCCTGGACAACCTTCGCAGATTAAAAAAACAGGACCTCACAATCATGTTGATTTGTGTGTCAAACTTAAGGGAAGAATCAATTTTTATCCCCAGATTACTGACTACCGTCTTTTCGTATGGGGCCAATGAGCCGAGATCTACATCAGAACCTGAACTTTCTCTTCTGCCGGTTCTGAGTTTAATGACTTCAGTTTTGCTCTCATTTAAGTGCAGAAAATTAGAAGCCATCCAGAATTTAATGTCCTTCAAACAGTCAAGTAATGGAGAAACAGATCTATTCCTTCACTCTCACCTCTCCCCAGCATGGCTAGGAGCAGACTGAGCAGAGCAGCTCTCATACACAAGAAGAGACAAAATAAAGATAATAAAAGCTTTCCACTCAAACAAATATAATGGATATAAGAAGAAAAGCATGGACAAACAGACTGGATTTGAGATGAAATATAAAACTAGCATGTTTACACTATAGTGGAATTAGTATGTATCATCTTATTTAATTGTAATTGTCCTTTATGATCTCAGAGAACCCAAAAGACAACTGATGGGTGTTAACTTCTGCAGGAGGAAACAGCGCCCCCGTGTGGCTGTCTTCTGCTGGGACTTCCTGTGGTTGGCTAACCCTAACCCTAACCCAAAACCCCATAACCCACTCTGCCTTCAGCAGGGATCTCAGACCTACTCACGTGTGTCTTGGTGGATTCTCTCTCGCTAGATTAAATCTTTAGTCCAAGCTGTTTGGAACTGATCAGTTTTATTCCTCACTTAGGTCTCGGTCATTTAAATATCCTCCTAACACACACCTGTTCCACCTGTGAGATGTGATGCACCCTTGGGACCAGCTCTTAATTCAGACTCAGGCATCAAACACAAAGTCAGAAGGAACAGAGGTCAGACTGCTGAGCACAGCATCTTTTATTTGTGTTTTCATTTTGGTAGGAAGAAGAAGGGTCTCGCTGCTTTAGCACACACAAAGGAGTTCTGTTGGGTGCAGACCTCATCGTTGACATAGTCTCGACCTTTAAGAGAAAAAAGAGAATGAAGTCAGAAATCTGAGCTTTTCTTCTTGATAAATGTAGAAATAACCAAACTAACTGTTACCAACGTGGGATCATGTGACTTCATCAGCTCACTTCCTGTTTTCAGCTCTGATCTAAACTAATCCTAGCTAACACGGCAGCGGTCTAACCAGCAGTAATCTCGTACCGCCCAGGTTGATGTCCATGCAGTGCTCGTCTCCACCTTGGTTGTTGGGTTCACCTGGACCCCAGGAGTCAAAGGTGAACTGTGTTCCATCGGTCCACATCCACAGATCCTCCTGACAGAAGAAGTGAGTCAGAGTCAAGTTTATTTTGTTTTTACGTGGATAGAACAGACAAACGTTTGTGGAGTAGTCGTTCACTCAGTCATGCTCACTATCAACTCAGATGTTACAAGAAGCAGCAGCAAGTTCTTCACCATCAGTACCTGGTGATCAACAGAACTAACGTGACTAAACTCACCCTGACTGCATTGGTGCCTCCAACCCAAGACTGTTTGTTATATCCTGCTCCTCTGAAGATCAGGCCCCTGATGAACTTGTACTGATCTGGACCTTGGATGGAGGTCAGATGTCCATCGTATCTATTACAGAACATCTGAGAGGAAATAAGACACGACTTCATCACATCAGCATCACTGCAGTGTGAGAATCAACAGCTGATCCAGGTGTCCAATAATCATCTCTGAAGCCTGGATAGTCCCAGCTGAGGTAGAGAGCTCTGCTGGAACCTTCCTTTGAAATCAGGAGGTTAAGCTTTTAAACTGAAAATCTACATCAACTGTACCTCAGCATCGGCCCAAGCCAGCTCCTGGTCCTGGAACTGGTAACAGCGGCCACCATACTTAGTCCAGCCACGAGGACAACGTCTGCAGAAGAATGGAAGACAAACTACACAAACAGGGAAGAATGACTGGATTAATGTCAACATCTTCATGGAGGCCAGTAGAGCGTTAATCACGATGCATTCATCTGAAAACCTGCTGCTGTAAAATAAGAAAAGCACCTGAAGTATGTCTTGCTGTCGCTTCACTTTCTGCTGCAGCTTTACTTTCTGCTGCTGCTTCACTTTCTGCTGCTGCTTTACTTTCTGCTGCAGCTTCACTTTGTGCTGCAGCTTCACTTTCTGCTGCAGCTTCACTTTGTGCTGCAGCTTTACTTTCTGCTGCAGCTTCACTTTGTGCTGCAGCTTCACTTTCTGCTGCAGCTTCACTTTGTGCTGCAGCTTCACTTTCTGCTGCAGCTTCACTTTGTGCTGCAGCTTCACTTTCTGCTGCAGCTTCACTTTCTGCTGCAGCTTCACTTTCTGCTGCAGCTTCACTTTCTGCTGCAGCTTCACTTTGTGCTGCTGCTACATGTTGTGCTATTGCTTCACTTTGTGGTTTTGCTTCACAATAAATCTGTGGAGGAGAAAATACAAAGAGTCAAAAACTGGATCCAATAGAAAAACATTTCTATGTGAGCTGGACTGACTGGTGGGACGAAGAACGAATGACCTCCCTGCCTAACCCTAACCCTAACCTGGACCCACACACCAGGATTCTGTTAGCTAAACAATCCAAACCACACATGCAGAAAACAAAAAGGCCATTAAGGTGATCAGGTAAATAAAATGGAATCAGGTGAGAAGAACTTCTGCTAACTTACGTTTCCTCCGATCCCGAGGAGCAGCAGGAAGAGGAGACCTGACGCCATCTGGGTCAAATGTGTTGTTTTAGTGTTCAGGAAGAAAATCCACAGAATCAAAACTCTGACATGGATCTCCATCACTACCAGTAACAGCAGATCCATAGAAGTCACATGTTACCTTGTTGTGATGAATCCAAGCAGCAGCAGCAGTCGCTGGATGAAGGATGCCTTCCTGAACTAAACACAGAGCTTTTATAGCTTTGCTCACCTGGTGGACCTGTCAGTCACTGATGACAGCTGATTAGATCAACATTAACACCATGGGGCAAACACACCCAGCCCTAACCCAGAGACCCATTAGAACTGGGACTGGTCAGGGTGGGTCAGGAGCAACGAGCACACCTGAAGCTGTTCCACGTATCTGACTTCACCATCTCTCTCTTTGGGTCTCTGACCCAGCAGGTTGGTGCTGATGGAGGGAAACGCCTGCTGGGTTTTTCTAACAAAAGGTTTAGTTCAGCTATTCTGTTGTTGACCAGAAGAATTCAGTCTGACCAGTATCTGGGTTTTACAGCATCTTAACAGGTTCTTGTTTTGCAACAGACGTTGTGCCTGTAGGGATAGTCAGTGTCGCTGCATGCACATCTTCTAGACTTTCAGATGGGACTTTATTACGTGGCCCTGATAAAAGATGCAGACTAGGTGTTCAGCCTGATCATGATTCTGATTCTCCAGTCTGCTCCTGCAGGTGATCAGGGCTTCTCAGTGGGGCTTCGTATCCTAATGGGTTGATGATCTTCTCCCCGTGACATGTCACCCTGGCTCCCCCTTGCTGGAGCATCTCTGTTATACCTCACCTGTCATGATGGGAATATAAGTTTCCAAAGTTTCCACATCCTTTCCATATAGCCTTGCTCACTGGGCTACCACACACAGCCTTCTAATGGTGTCCTCGTCCATTTGTGTCTTGCCCCAGTAGCCCATTTCTCATAACAATGTTCTGGTTCCCCAACATCTGACGTGTTCCTTGTTGATCTGAATTGTGTCTGGCACTGCTTCACTATTGTGTCTTTTACTCATACTGAAGTTGCTGAAGCTGCTTCTCCTTGGGAAGATCTGTGGTGTGGGGTACCACAGGGCTCTGTTCTGGGGCCCCATCTCTTTGTCCTTTACCTACTGCCCCTGGGGGATCTCCTCCGCAAACATGGAGTGAAATATCGTCTGTATGCAGATGACTGCCAGATCTATTTTCCTCTATGTTCAGGAGTGGGAGGCTCCATCGTAAAACTTTTGACCTGTTTAGATGAGGTAAAGTTATGGCTTGCAGCTAATTATCTCCACCTGAATGATGGTGAAACTGAGCTCATCATATTTCTTCCGACTAGTAAGGTGGGTGGGAGCTCTGCTCCTGACCTGGAGGTTCTGTCACCTCACCAGCAGTCAGTTGTTTGTAGTCTGGGGGTGAGACTTGACGCAGAACTAAAATTTGATGCTCACATTAGCCTGGCTTCACTGGCTTCATGTGGTCTTTTAAACTAGGTTTAAGGTTGTGCTGTATGTTTCCCGGGCTCTGCAAGTATTTGACTACGTTATTTAATTGGCATTCTCCATTACGATCGTTGCGCTCAGCAGAGCAGGAGTTGTTGGATGTTCCACATTCTAGGCATAGGACCTTCTCGGTCCTGGCACCTACTCTCTGGAATGAGCTGCCGCTCAGTCACCATCACTGCATATATGTATACAGTACCTCTTCATTAGTCTGGTCTAGCTGCAACAGTCTCCTGCGCTGCCTGGTCCTGCTCCAGGACCAACAGTTATCTAGTTGGGTTCCACAGTCAGCTCCTGTGTCTCCATCATGTTTTTGACCCGCCCTGTATTTACCCTCTCCCCACTTCTGGTCTCTGTTTGATTTTTGGTTCTGAACCACGATACTGCGTTACACAAACGCTCACAAAAACATTTAAAAAGCACGTTTTAAAGTTTTTCTAAAACCAGGAGGAACTTAACATTTTATATGTTTAAAAGTGAAATTATAAAATAAACCAACACATCCTCATTTTTACTTCATTCACTGCATTTTCTTTTCACTCAGCTGTCCACTGGAACAGGAGCTGACTTTAGTATCTGGGTGTTTTATTGTTATTTTTCTATAAATAAATGAAATAGAAACCCAAAACAGCACAGTGGAAACCTGCTGGATGGACAAAGGACAAAAGAGGTAAAGTGAGATATTTCAGATCACTTTCAGTAGAAATGGTTTCAGAATTGGTCATTTAGCTCTCTACCTGGAAACCTGGGAGGAGTTGTTACTCCACATTTTAGAAGAATACAGATCAGTCATGTTATCTGCAGAACTAAAACTTAAAGATTAGATCTGCCTGATTTGACTCTTTCAGCTTTGGTCCCTGAAGGCATCTGAGATAAAGCAGATCCAGCAGAGACAACGCTGACTGTTAGAGTGGTAGGAAAGGACTGACTGATCAAACTTTAGGAGAAGCTGGAGAATGTGGACGTGGAGACGGATGTCAGGGCATGGATCTGCAGTCCAGCCTGGATAAATGGAGGAAAAAGAACAAATGAATGGATTTAAATCATAACATGTTTAAAATGAAGTAGAGAATGACACAACAGTATGAATTAGGGATGCTCTGACCTGAACTCGGGCCTGATCACATGATTTTCAAAGGATCTGAATCGGGTGAAAGTGGTCGGGTTAAACCTTTAAAAACAACAAATGTGACTTTTTAAATTCATCCTGAGATTTTCAAATGGAGCAACAATGGCTTCATTTTAATCTCAGCAAGTTCCTCTGACTCAGTATAGACCTTTTTCACACTTCCGGGGTTTTTAACCGGAAATACCCTAACCCCATTGCAGCGTTTCTTATGGGGATCAGTCTGTTTTTCTCATGCTCTGAAGCAGCCCTATCTTCATTTCCATTCGTTTCCAACATCTACCGATGTAAGACAAAACTGTCTANGATTCACTTAACCAGTTATTTCATTCAGTTAGAACCAGTGACACACGCATCATTTAAGGTTAAAGAAGAGTCCTGCTCAAACACACTGGATGTAATCAGTGGGTGATATGGGACAATATGGAAAGCCATTGCGCTGCAATAATTTGCACAAATACATTATAGGTTTAAGGGACCTGATTACATCACCACTTTAATCATTTAAAAATGTTAAAAACTAGGTCATGAATACAATTTAATACTTATCTAAAATTTTAAATTGAAATAGCATCAAAGTTCCACCTGCATCTTCAGGGTTGAACTGGTTTAACTCACACAGACACACGTAGGCCATGTCCAGGTACTTGTAGGTTCCCACGCAGGGATCTCCAAACACAGCGTTGCTGGCTGTGATGCTGCAGCTGTTCCTCCCGTTGCAGCTGTGGAGGAAGAGCAACACGTTTCAGATCTGTCCCCGCTCTAGTCCTGCCATTTAGAAATAAAACGGTACTTTTGAGCAACCAGGTTGGTGGGAAGAGAGCAGGTGACATTCTGGAGCTCAGATGGAGGACGTCCGTCAGAACAGGTGGTTTTGTCGTGACGTCCGTAATCAGCAGAGTACACGTGGATCACCCGTCCTTGGTCTGGGGGCAAAGGTCAAGCAGAAACGTTTAAACACAGCAAGACTTCCAGGAGTCAAAAGCAACAGAAGCAGGAATCTCAGAGGGATGTGAAGGTTGGAGATGAAGGGACGACCGTTAGCTTTGATGATGCTTCTTCCATTAACTTTTCAGTGACTGGTGCCTGCCCTGTGGGAATTGTGGGAATGATTAAACGTCAGTTTTTACTAGTCAGAAAGGTTTGAGACATCAGGAGCTTCAGTTTAGTTTCTGCAAGAAATGAGACTTTGGGAGGAGATGGAGACAAAACCACAATTTAGGAAACTGAATTTCCCAAAAACATTGACCCAGAATGGAAATGTTCACATTTCTAGAGTCTTTACTGACAGACGAGTTTAAAACCAAGTACACCTGCTTTATTAGGGTCAAACAAACATCTAGGGGGGAGGTGACTGATAACCGGGACAGGTGAGTATGGCGCTGATCCAACAGGTGAGGCTGAGGGAGCGGAGGGAAAACCCAGACAGAGACAGAACCTAAAGGTTTGGATGAGAAACCAGCTTACCACACTTTATTTGGACCTCTGAATTTTCACAGATGATGAGCTGATCTGTTAAATAATCAAGTGTGACAAAAGAATTAGGTCAGATGTTCTTAGAGGTCAACATTTGATGGTTTCATGGACGACCAACAGGGAGTTCATCTGAAAACCTGCTGCTGAAGAGGAGAAGCACACACCTGGAGCTGCTTCAGAAAACATCTGAGGAGGAAACAAAAACAGACTCAGAAACAACCTGAAACTGGACGGACTGGTGGAACTGGGAGCTCTAGAACGAATGACCTCCCTGCCTAACCCTAACCCTAACCTGGACCCACACACCAGGATTCTGTTAGCTAAACAATCCAAACCACACATGTAGAAAAGAAAAAGGCCATTAAGGTGATCAGGTAAATAAAATGGAATCAGGTGAGAAGAACTTCCGCTAACTTACGTTTCCTCCGATCCCGAGGAGCAGCAGGAAGAGGAGACCTGACGCCATCTGGGTCAAATGTGTTGTTTTAGTGTTCAGGAAGAAAATCCACAGAATCAAAACTCTGACATGGATCTCCATCACTACCAGTAACAGCAGATCCATAGAAGTCACATGTTACCTTGTTGTGATGAATCCAAGCAGCAGCAGCAGTCGCTGGATGAAGGATGCCTTCCTGAACTAAACACAGAGCTTTTATAGCTTTGCTCACCTGGTGGACCTGTCAGTCACTGATGACAGCTGATTAGATCAACATTAACACCATGGGGCAAACACACCCAGCCCTAACCCAGAGACCCATTAGAACTGGGACTGGTCAGGGTGGGTCAGGAGCAACGAGCACACCTGAAGCTGTTCCACGTATCTGACTTCACCATCTCTCTCTTTGGGTCTCTGACCCAGCAGGTTGGTGCTGATGGAGGGAAACGCCTGCTGGGTTTTTCTAACAAAAGGTTTAGTTCAGCTATTCTGTTACAATGAGGATTAAAACATTAATTTGTTGGTTCTGGCACCTTTAGGTGCTCTTATATAACATAGAGGTATATGCAACAGTATTTTTATTTGCCCATTTTTGTCTTTTGTTTTGTGACTTTTTGCTTAAGTTGCTCATCAGTGACGTTTACGGCAAATTGCAGTTTCCTACCACAATAATTAGGAAGTTGGCAAAAAGAAGTGACAAAACTCAGGTTTTTGATCCGTTTGAGGCATCATTTCTACACTGTTTCTGTTTCCTGACTTTAATCAACTGGGGGCCCAAAAGAGCCCCATTAGGAGTCAAAAAAACTCTTATCTTTAAGTCGTGGGCTCCAGGTGAACCCGACAACCTTGGTGGAAACGAGCAACGCATGGACATCAACCTGGGCGCTACGAGATTACTGCTGTTGGTTGGGATTATTTTAGTTCAGCTCAGGATTAGAAACAGGAGAGCCATCAGTAACCATCACGTATGTTCTACATTTGTCAAAAGGTATGACTTTTTATGTCAGTGATGACGAGTGCACTCGACAGAACTCTGTGTGTGTTCAAATCTAGCGCCCACACTTCTGAGGAAGTAACTCCCAGTAAGGTGCTGTTCTTCTGAATTCAAACGAACGTGTTCCTCTACACCCGGCCCTTCATCGTATGTGTCAACTAAACATTAAGTCTCAGTGGTTCCTGTTCTCCATTTGGTTAAAAAAGGAATACCTGGTTATTGTCACTCGCATCACATGTTCACATGGGGTGGAACGAAATTATGTGCACACGGTCCCGGAACAAAAAAGGGGGGGGGGGGGGGGTACACAGAACAACATAGAATCAATAAAAATAAAATACAGCACCCTGAGTACCAGCAAGGAGTATGAGCTATAAATACTTTAGTAGCAAAAAGGCATGGTGACCACCAGCACTATTACAAAGACGGTATCAGTATATAAGTATCTTCAGTTGTATGTAGCTGTCAATGATGGTTACAGTGCTACAATAACAGTTGTCCCATTATGCATTAAAACGTCTCACAGCTTCTGGAAAGAAACTGTTTCTTAATCTGGTGGTTTTGCATTTAATGCTCCTCAACCTCCTGCCTGAGGGGAGCAGGACAAAGAACGAGTGTGCCGGGTGAGTGAGGTCCTTCATGATACAGGTGACCCTCTTCCTGCATCTGGAGGTATATATGGTTGGAAGGCCACCTCCAACAACTCTCTGTGCAGCCTTCACCACCCTCTGTAGAGCTTTTCTCTCTGCCACGGTGCAATTTCCATGCCACACGTTGATGCCAGAACACAGAACACTCTCCACCGCACATCTATAGAAGGATATGAGGACTGAGGAAAAAGAGCCTCTGATGAGCCTTCCTGATCAGACTAGAAGTGTTGGTTTTCCATGTAAGTTTGTTGTCCAGGAACGTACCCAGGTACTTGTAGCTGGTAACTGTTTCAACTGCAGAACCGCCAACGTGCAGGGGAGTATGTATGTGGCTTCCCCTCCTAAAATCCACAATCATCTCCTTTGTCTTCTTCTCATTTAAACTGAGATTGTTTTCCTGCACCAGTCCTCTAAGTGTTCCACCTCCTGCCTGTAGCTTGTCTCATCATTGTTTGTGATACATCCAACTACAGCTGTATCGTCTGCAAACTTCACAATATGGCAGCCTGGATGTTTAGGTGAGCAGTCATATGTTAGCAGCGTGAACAGGAGGGGACTTAGCACACAGCCCTGAGGAGAGCCAGTGCTGAGGACTATGGATGATGAGGAAACATTATGGATCCTCACAGACTGCGGTCTGTTGGACAGGAAGTCCAGAACCCAGTTACAGAGAGAAGAGCTCAGACCAAGGGTCAGCAATTTGTCAACTAGTGTCTGCGGGATCATGGTGTTAAAAGCAGATGAGAAGTCCATGAAGAGCAAACGGACATAAGAGTTCTTCTGCTGCAGGTGGGTGAGGGTGGTGTGAACTACAGAGGAAATGACATCTTCTGTAGATCGATTCTTCCGGTAGGCATACTGATGTGGATCTGAAGAGACACATATGGTAGCTTTAATGTGGGCCATAATCAGTCTCTCAAAACATTTTGTGACAATCGACATGAGGGCCACAGGCCGATAGTCATTTAGAGCCGTCACAAAAGAGGTCTTAGGGACTGGGATGAGGGTAGCAGTCTTCATACAGGTGGGAACAGCTGCCTGGAAGAGGGAGGAATTAAAGATGTCAGTCAAAACCGCAGAGAGCTGATCAGCACCGTTCCTCAACACCCTCCCCGGGATGTTGTCTGGGCCAGTAGCTTTGCGGGGATTTATCCTCTTGAGGATCCTCCTCACCTCGTCTACGGTTACGCTGAGGGTTTCTTCTTCTGGTGGTGTAGAAAGTCTGATGCTGGGTGGGGGTGAATTTGGGTCCTCAAAACGGGCATAGAATCGGTTGAGAGCCTCAGGCAAAGAAGGGTCCTCGGGGCATTGTGCATCCATGGTTTTATAATCAGTGATGCACTTAATACCCCTCCACATCCTGCATGGATCCTGGGAAGTAAAATTACCCTGAATCTGCCCTGCATATGTGGCTTTGGCTCTTTTGACGCCTGCAGTCAGTTCTCTCCTGGCTCTCCTCAGTTTATGTGCATCACCAGACCTGAACGCGGCATTCCTGGCTTTCAGCAGAAAACGAACTTCTGCATTCAGCCAGGGTTTCTGGTTTGGATAGCACATCACAGACTGGGTGGTGATGACATCCTCTGCACACTTACTGATGTAGCCGAGGACAGCAGATGTATACTCCTCCAAATCCAGCTCCCCCTTCTGCACCGCAGCATCCCTGAAGAATCAGAATCAGGAGGGTTTTATTGCCAGATGTGTGAGAAATCACAACATTAGGAAATTGCTGTGGTACTTGGTGCAAAAAGAAAGATAAAAAATAAGAGATTGTCATGATTTGGTGAGTGTGGGATCCAGTTGGCAGGTGAGTAACTCCAGCAGGTGGTGAGGAAGTTTAAAGTCTTTAATTTAACCAAAAAAACAGGAGACAGGAACACAGGACAATGCAGGAATACACAGACGAACCGACAATACACTAGAGACACACAAGGCTTATATACACACTGGGATGGGTAATCAGGTAACAAGAGGCAGGTGGACACAATTAAGGGAAAACACACCGTCAGGGGAGGGGGAGCAACAACATGACAGTACCCCCTTCTCAAGGGCGGCTCCTGATGCCCAGCAGCACCCGTTCATAGACACTCGAAACACATAAAAAATTAAAAATACAAGAGTCATTAAAGTCACTGGGGGTCAGAAGACCAACATCCAAGGGGGGCAAAGCCATGGGGCACAGGAACACATCAGGATGAGGAACTTGAGACCACGGGAACATAGAAGACAAGACCACATAGGAGATGGGGTGAAGCAGGTACCTCCGCTGACCAGCTGTAGACCCGGGAGAGAAAGGTAAGCTGGGACCCCTTGAGGTAATCCAGCTGGGGCCTCTCAATAGGCGGCACGACTGGAACCTGTAATGAAGGCGGCCGGAGCTTGACCATCGGGAGCAGCAGGAGGATGAGCAGGGATGGGGAAACCCAGCTGCAGCAGCGCAACACCCCTCAGACCCACCAGAAGTAGAGAGGAGGCATCCGGAGGAGAGACACTGCACTGAAAGCACAGACCCAGAAGGCGAAGACGCAGCACCCTCGAAGCCTGACCCACCAGAAGACAGAGGTGGCGCCAGGTTAAGCTGCGCCTGGCCAGCAGCGCTGACAGCAGGTGGAGCCAAGGAGAACGACCAGGTTGACCACCCGAAGAAGGCGTGGATGCGCCGATCCATTGTCACGTCCTCCTCGACCTGGAGCACAGGACGTCCCAGAAGACCAGAGCGACTCACCGCAGGATCCTGATGGTCGGTTCGTTCTGTCATGATTTGGTGAGTGTGGGATCCAGTTGGCAGGTGAGTAACTCCAGCAGGTGGTGAGGAAGTTTAAAGTCTTTAATTTAACCAAAAAAACAGGAGACAGGAACACAGGACAATGCAGGAATACACAGACGAACCGACAATACACTAGAGACACACAAGGCTTATATACACACTGGGATGGGTAATCAGGTAACAAGAGGCAGGTGGACACAATTAAGGGAAAACACACCGTCAGGGGAGGGGGAGCAACAACATGACAGAGATAAGCAAATATAAGAAGTAATAATATACTCATGATAAAATTATTATTATAAAAAGCAATAACTAGAGAAGCAGCTACTATATACACAGTGCAGGTACTAATCAGAGTGGATCAGCTTAGGTACAAACACAACACCGGGTCATGTGACTGGGACCAAGCGACTGGAGTGGGCAGCCCTAGGATTGACATTCATGAGTCCAACAGCAGAGGGGAAGAAACTGTTCTTGTGGCGAGAGGTTCTGGTCCGAATGGATCTGAACCTCCTGCGAGATGGGAGCGGGTCAAAGAGACAGTGTCCAGGGCGAGTCGGGTCAGCTGTGAGCCGACCTGCACGCCTCAATGTCCTGGAGGTGTACAGGTCCTGTATGGAGGGGAGTTTGCAGCCAATGACCTTCTCAGCAGAGCGTACAACACGCTGCAGCCTCTTCTTGTCCCTGGTGGTGGCTCCAGCGTACCACATGGTGATTGAGGAGGTGAGGATGGACCTGCCAATCAGTGCATTCAAAACAATCCTTCAGAACAGAGTCGCCATCTTTAAGCCACACAGTGGTGGTTTTCTGTGTGGGTTTAGAGCGTCGCAGTAGAGGCTGGTAGGCAGGGACCAGCATAATGCAGATATGGTCGGAAAGACCGAGATGGGGCCGGGGTACTGCTCGGTATGCATCTTGCATGTTGGTGTAAACCCGGTCCAGTGTGTTATTTCCCTGCGTCGATATGGTGACATGCTGATAGAACCTCGGCAAAATGTCTGTCAAGTCAACATGGTTAAAATCTCCAGCCACTACATAAAATGCTTCCGGGTGCTTATTCTGAAGCGAGTTAATGATGTTGTGCAGCTCCTTCAGTGCGTTGTTAGCATTAGCGTGCGGTGCTATGTAGACTGCTGTGACAAATATCGCTGAAAACTGGTGAGGTGAATAAAAAGGGCGACACTTCACAGTCATAAGTTCTACATCCTCGGAGCAGTGGCTGTTTGCCAGCACACAGTTCGTGCACCAACCTTTGTTTATGTTGCGGCCTGCCCGGAAGAGCTGCCACCCATGGATCTGGAAGGCTGAGGTTGGCATGTTGTCTTTTTTTTTATTTTATTTTTTTTCTTTTTTCTCACTTTATTTCATTCAAAAAAATATACAAAAAAAAAACAATAAGAAAACAACAAAGTATATCTATACGTAGCATCATATAATTTTGAATGAAAAGGAACAGAATGAAGAAAATATCTTATAATTTCTGCCCCTTTTTACATAGAGAAATTAACACATTCCAAAATTATAATTATTTACACACTCTTCTAGCACCAATACTTTCTATTTTCCAGATTTTAATCATAGCCATAGTTTAGTTTACATTTTCATAATTTCTTAATACACTTTCTTTGGTGACATGCGTAGCGGTAGAGCCGTAGCGGATGGCTGCTCATACTGAGCCAGGATCCTCTGGAGGTTTCTTCCTGTTAAAAGGGAGTTTTCCTTCCCACTGTCGCTAAATGCTTGCTTAGTATGAGGATTGTACCAACACAATGACACTAGTCAGTGTCTTGATGCAATCTGCTGGGTCCCTTATATAGGAAACTTTTTTACTGATTGGCTTATGAACTGAACTGTATTGGAATGTTTACTTTGTGAAGTGCCTTGAGACGACTCTTGTCGTGATCTGGCGCTATATAAATAAACTGAATTGAATTGAATTGAATTGAATTGAATTGAATTGGTATGTTTTTTAAATATGATAATTGATTTTGATTCTTTTATTTCCCTGTTAAGGTTATTCCATAGTCTTACACCATATACAGAAATATTACAGTCCTTAAGTTTGGTTCTAAATCTAGGTAATTTAAAAACATCGGTTCCTTTCAACATGTAACCACTCACTCTCTTTAGAAACATTTTCTGAATATTAGTCGGTAACCATGTTTCCGTAAGACAGAGTATGGAACAGTTCCTCATCTCCTCTGAAACGCACATCCTCGTGTGCAATAGGTCCACCTTGTTATCTAGAGAGCGGACATTGGCCAGAAATAGGGATGGAATCGGCAGCCTGCTAGCATTAGCCTTTAGCCTCTCCAGCAGCCCACCGCACTTTCCTCTCTTCTGCTTCCGCTCACATCGCTTCCTCCGGCCCGTTGTCTGTTCCTACATGACTGCAAGAGCTGCAGTCTGCCTAGCATGGCTCTGAGTCTATGGTCTATTGTTCCTGTAGTCGAACCATGCTTTAGGCTCAAAAGTACTGTTCGGTTATACACCACACACATTACAGACGCATGGAGACGAAGATGATTAACTCCTAACATGCTTGTCTGGGTGGTGGGAGTACTGGTTCCAGCAGAGGCCAACAACCTAGTAAAGGCCAATTTTCATGATGTAATGAGGACCTCCAGCCTGTTGCTTTCCCAACGGTTTATTACTCGACCCTCCATTAGTGCTCCATTCAACTGGTTTTCTAGTGACCTGCTGATTTAAACAGCCAACATGTCTAACCTGTCACGGTCATTCTCACCCTGCCGTCCCTCTGATATTTAATTTTTAATGACGATCCAGATTCCCCTTCCCTTCAGCCCCTTAGTTGCTCCCAAAGATCATTCACACAACAGGTTCTGACACTAAAGCCTGTCTGAGCACCAACCTTCAGTAAGAGCTAGAGATCGACGCTGGACAGAAGATGCTGTAACACTCAGATTATATCAACGCCTCTTCCCCTCCAGCTGACCTGAGAACCAGCAACAATTTAAATTGGCAAGTTTAGGAATTCTAGCCAAGCAACTGTTGCTTTCCACTCTAGCAGATGTAAAAACGGATTACTAAGAAAGTAAAAAAGTTCAATTCTTAGACATTTGATCTTATTTTTAGTCTAAAAAGAAAATAAATTCTTCTCTAGAAAATTTGCTTTACTTCAAATAAAGTAAAGATTTTAAATAGGATCCACATTTTCTTGTTTTGATTTAAAAAATCAGCCAGTGGGGTGAGCAAAAGGTGCTCGGCTAGAAATCTTAAAACTAGCAAAAGATTTATTTTAGGTTTATTTGCTAGTTTTAATATTTCTAGATTTTTAGACTAAAAATCAGATAAAATGTCTAAAAATGAGGATTTTTTTACTTTCGTAGAAATCATTTTTAACAAAAATCTTTGCTTTTTTGGAGATTTTTTTTAGGCTACAAAAATGTTTAAAAGAAGCTTTACTTATCCGTTTTGGCAGTGCAGTTTTTTTCTAAATCAAATACTTTAGTGTTTGGTGATGGTGGTGAGAAACGTGCAAATCTTCTGGAGGATTCAACGTTTCTTGAGGACTCGGTTCCTAATTTGCAGTTTGGTCTCCGACTTCTCTCGTCTCACATTTCTTGCATTTTGTAACTTGCAGGAACTAAACTGAAACTCCTGAAGTTTGTCAGAGTTGTGTCTGGTTGGAGCAAAAAGTCCTCCTGCAGCAAAGAAATGAGACCCTGAACCTCAGGAGGAAATGAAGAACCACCATTCAAGCTGAAACATTCCAGAAACATGTTGATCCTTTTGTCTCCAACCTTACTCCTCTGAGGTTCCTGCTCCTGCTGCATTTGACTCCTGGAAAACCTGTTTTGAAACATTCCTGCTTGACCTTTCAACCCAGCTCGAGGACAGGAGGTCTGCGTGTCCTACGCTAATTATGGACGTCATGACACAACCGCCTGTTCCTTCAGATGTCCATCTCAACTCCAGGACGTTTCTTGTTCTCTTCTCACTGACATAGTTGCTCAAAAGTAGGGATGACAAATTATCGCATTGAGATTAATCACAGCCACATTAGTGCACTATTGTTTTAATCGCATTAATCTCATTTTTAATCTATGACTTTACTGAAACTTTTCTAGCCTACCTGTTGGGGTTTTTTATTTTAATTTTTTGAATTATTTAATTATATTTATATTTAACTATCATGCCATAGCACATGTCAGAGGCTTAATGCCTTTTCAGCATTTCATTTTGTGATAAACTGTCAGTGTTGATATGCTAACGTACAGCTCTGTAATAACAGGTCTAATTTAACTTTAGATAAATGCTTTAGTAACAAGTTCTGTGATCACTATTTGCATTGCTCAGAATGTGTTAACTTAGATTATTCTACATGGACCTGATGTTTTATTTTTAATTTGTAATTATTTGAGACTGACACAAGAGCACAGTATGATTCCACCTTGGTGATGTTAAAGGAAGTTTAGGAGTCTGTTAAACAATAAATGACTTTATAAAGCCAGTTGTTTTTGTTATATATTAATCTTTAAGTCTGCCACAATAATGTAATGAATTTTAATAAAAATACATCAAAATGAGGGATTTTCTCAGCCATTAGTAGGTGAGATTAAAAAAGATATTAATTAGATTAATTAATTACAGGTCATAATTAATTAATCTCATGACAGAATTACTCAAAAGTACAGTTTATTACTTATTTTAATTTTGAGATTAAAGTAGTGATAAAGCTTTAATGTTGTGTTTTCTTGTTGCTCTTCATCCACAGCTGGAAAGGGGAGAACAGCTGCAGCATCACTCTGAGTGTGAAGATCCCTGCTACAAGTACCTGGAGGCAAGGCAGCTTTATTTGTAGATCTCTTTTCACACACAGAAGTCATTTAATGTGCTTTCCAGGAGCAAGATCAGCAAGAACATAAACATTAAAATCAATGTGACAACATAAAAACAGATAAAAGACAAAGTTAACGGCTGAGCAGTTACAGTGCAGAAGGTGCAACATGAGAAACATTCAAAGTTCATTGTCTTTTCTTTCTTCCTTCTCATTTTTTAAACCTACCTTTTTACCTTGGCTTTTCATTTATATATTTTAACCATTTTTAGCTAATTTTTATTTGTTGTGTTTTTAACTTCAGTGTCCAGATTTTTCTTTTATGTATTTATCTTTCTTTAATTATTTATATATTTTATTTTTTTAATTTTTTTATTGAAAAACTTTATTGTGCTGTCTGGTGTGCAGTGAAGGGGGTGAGGGTTAGGGTGTGTGCAAAAAGGGTTGTGTAATTTTGATGTGTGAAAGCTGTGTTTTTAACCCATTGTTTTTTGTTTTTTCTTTTTTTATGTAAAGCACTTTGTGCTGATTTTATCATGAAAAGTGCTCTATAAATAAAATTTGATTGATTGATTGATTAAAAATTTCCATTTTCCCCATTTTTTTTAATTATTTTTTATTTTTTGTTCTTGTGAAGCGCCTCATGATTTTTATCTTGAGAGGTGCTATATAAAAATAGTTTCTTCTTCTTACTGTGTATGACCTGACCCAGCGGGAGCATGTAGCGATTGAAGAGCAGTGGTCTAAGAATCGAGCCTTGGGGGACCCCACGTGTCATGGTGATCTGCTTTGATTTGTGATCACCAATAGGAACATAACCGTTGTCTTTGAGATAAGATGTGAACCAACCATGAACTGTGGGAGACATATTCAATTCAATTCAATTTTATTTATAAAGCGCCTTCCACCACCTTATCGGAAGCCCAAGGTGCTGAACACCATCACCAAAAACATAAATACAAAATCACAATTATAAAAACATAAAACGAGATAAAAACAATTATAAAAACAATAGAATAATAAAAGATGGGGCTTGTCGATTAAACAAAAATAAGAACAAATTAAAAAAACATTAAAAACCACAACAAAGCGAGACTTAAAGACTTGAACAGATGGCGCCTGCCTAATGCTCAATGGCAACTCGTTCCACAGAGTTGGGGCCAAAACAGAGAATGCACGATCACCCCTTGATCGGTATTTCGATCGGGGGACTACCAAGAGCTCCTGCTCAGCTGCGTGAAGAGACCTAGATGGGACATGCCTGTGCAAAAGTGCAGAAATGTAAAGGGGAGCACTGCCCTGAAGAGCCTTGTACACAAAAAGCAGGATCTTAAATTTTGCTCGGTACTGCACCGGGAGCCAGTGCAGAGCACCTAACACTGGAATGATGTGATCCCGGCGTCTGGTACCTGTCAAAAACCTAGCAGCTGAGTTCAAGTTGCAGCCGTGCCACCGCTTGCAGACTCAGACCAGCATACAAAGCATTACAGTAGTCCAAACGGGACAGGACAAAAGCATGCAGCACAGACTCCAGATGAGCTCTGGACAGCAAAGGCTTGATCCTGGACAACCTTCGCAGATTAAAAAAACAGGACCTCACAATCATGTTGATTTGTGTGTCAAACTTAAGGGAAGAATCAATTTTTATCCCCAGATTACTGACTACCGTCTTTTCGTATGGGGCCAATGAGCCGAGATCTACATCAGAACCTGAACTTTCTCTTCTGCCGGTTCTGAGTTTAATGACTTCAGTTTTGCTCTCATTTAAGTGCAGAAAATTAGAAGCCATCCAGAATTTAATGTCCTTCAAACAGTCAAGTAATGGAGAAACAGATCTATTCCTTCACTCTCACCTCTCCCCAGCATGGCTAGGAGCAGACTGAGCAGAGCAGCTCTCATACACAAGAAGAGACAAAATAAAGATAATAAAAGCTTTCCACTCAAACAAATATAATGGATATAAGAAGAAAAGCATGGACAAACAGACTGGATTTGAGATGAAATATAAAACTAGCATGTTTACACTATAGTGGAATTAGTATGTATCATCTTATTTAATTGTAATTGTCCTTTATGATCTCAGAGAACCCAAAAGACAACTGATGGGTGTTAACTTCTGCAGGAGGAAACAGCGCCCCCGTGTGGCTGTCTTCTGCTGGGACTTCCTGTGGTTGGCTAACCCTAACCCTAACCCAAAACCCCATAACCCACTCTGCCTTCAGCAGGGATCTCAGACCTACTCACGTGTGTCTTGGTGGATTCTCTCTCGCTAGATTAAATCTTTAGTCCAAGCTGTTTGGAACTGATCAGTTTTATTCCTCACTTAGGTCTCGGTCATTTAAATATCCTCCTAACACACACCTGTTCCACCTGTGAGATGTGATGCACCCTTGGGACCAGCTCTTAATTCAGACTCAGGCATCAAACACAAAGTCAGAAGGAACAGAGGTCAGACTGCTGAGCACAGCATCTTTTATTTGTGTTTTCATTTTGGTAGGAAGAAGAAGGGTCTCGCTGCTTTAGCACACACAAAGGAGTTCTGTTGGGTGCAGACCTCATCGTTGACATAGTCTCGACCTTTAAGAGAAAAAAGAGAATGAAGTCAGAAATCTGAGCTTTTCTTCTTGATAAATGTAGAAATAACCAAACTAACTGTTACCAACGTGGGATCATGTGACTTCATCAGCTCACTTCCTGTTTTCAGCTCTGATCTAAACTAATCCTAGCTAACACGGCAGCGGTCTAACCAGCAGTAATCTCGTACCGCCCAGGTTGATGTCCATGCAGTGCTCGTCTCCACCTTGGTTGTTGGGTTCACCTGGACCCCAGGAGTCAAAGGTGAACTGTGTTCCATCGGTCCACATCCACAGATCCTCCTGACAGAAGAAGTGAGTCAGAGTCAAGTTTATTTTGTTTTTACGTGGATAGAACAGACAAACGTTTGTGGAGTAGTCGTTCACTCAGTCATGCTCACTATCAACTCAGATGTTACAAGAAGCAGCAGCAAGTTCTTCACCATCACCAAGTCTGAAGTCTGAAGTACGAAGCCCCACTGAGAAGCCCTGATCACCTGCAGGAGCAGACTGGAGAATCAGAATCATGATCAGGCTGAACACCTAGTCTGCATCTTTTATCATGGCCACGTAAAGTCCCATCTGAAAGTCTAGAAGATGTGCATGCAGCGACACTGACTATCCCTACACGCACAACGTCTGTTGCTAAACAAGAACCTGTTTAGGGTGGTAAAAGATAGCTGAGATACAAAGATGCTGCAATTCTGATTTTGTATTATTTTGATTTTGCTCACAGACTAACATCACAAGCTAAATAACTGAAACAGTTTTGCAAAAAATGATTTTGGTGTTAATTACATTTAGTAATTGAACTGATTGTTAGAAAAGGGGTGGGCTTAAATAGGTTTAGGCTTCTTCCTGCTCCTTTTTTATTTTGAAATAGGTGCAAAGTATTTTTTTCAGTTGTAGTATCTGTTATTATTTTTATAACAAACTTTTTTCTTTTCTCTTTTATTGGATTTTTAATTGTCTGTTTATATGTTGTATAGTATCTGTGTGGGAACGTGGGAATGAGTTAACAACAATAAATGACTGTCGTCTTGTTAAAAAAAGAACCTGTTAAGATGCTGTAACCCAGATACTGGTCAGACTAAATTCTTCTGGTCAACAAAATGGAGGAAAGGGGACAAATGAATGGATTTAAATCATAAATGTTTAAAACGATGTAGAGAACGACACAACAGTATGAATCTACTGTTACCGTCAACCAGCATCAGGTTGTGTTTTGGTCTGACAGCTTGGTTCTCTGGTGTCAGATGACTTTAGAACAGAAGCTAGTGGAGTTAAATCCTGGTTGTAACCCGTCCAAGCACCAACCTTTAGTTCTGGACATAAGATGCTGTAAAACCCAGATACTGGTCAGACTGAATTCTTCTGGTCAACAACAGAATAGCTGAACTAAACCTTTTGTTAGAAAAACCCAGCAGGCGTTTCCCTCCATCAGCACCAACCTGCTGGGTCAGAGACCCAAAGAGAGAGATGGTGAAGTCAGATACGTGGAACAGCTTCAGGTGTGCTCGTTGCTCCTGACCCACCCTGACCAGTCCCAGTTCTTATGGGTCTCTGGGTTAGGGCTGGGTGTGTTTGCCCCATGGTGTTAATGTTGATCTAATCAGCTGTCATCAGTGACTGACAGGTCCACCAGGTGAGCAAAGCTATAAAAGCTCTGTGTTTAGTTCAGGAAGGCATCCTTCATCCAGCGACTGCTGCTGCTGCTTGGATTCATCACAACAAGGTAACATGTGACTTCTATGGATCTGCTGTTACTGGTAGTGATGGAGATCCATGTCAGAGTTTTGATTCTGTGGATTTTCTTCCTGAACACTAAAACAACACATTTGACCCAGATGGCGTCAGGTCTCCTCTTCCTGCTGCTCCTCGGGATCGGAGGAAACGTAAGTTAGCGGAAGTTCTTCTCACCTGATTCCATTTTATTTACCTGATCACCTTAATGGCCTTTTTGTTTTCTGCATGTGTGGTTTGGATTGTTTAGCTAACAGAATCCTGGTGTGTGGGTCCAGGTAAGGGTTAGGGTTAGGCAGGGAGGTCAGCTGGCCCACCAGCAGATTTAAAATAATACAAAAGACTCGTTCTAGAGCTCCCAGTCCCACCAGTCAGTCCAGCTCACATGGAAATGTTTTTCTATTGGATCCAGTTTTTGACTCTTTGTATTTTCTCCTCCACAGATTTATTGTGAAGCAAAACCACAAAGTGAAGCAATAGCACGATATGTAGCAGCAGCACAAAGTGAAGCTGCAGCACAAAGTGAAGCTGCAGCACAAAGTGAAGCTGCAGCACAAAGTGTAGCAGCAGCACAAAGTGAAGCTGCAGCACAAAGTGAAGCAGCAGCACAAAGTGAAGCTGCAGCACAAAGTGAAGCAGCAGCACAAAGTGAAGCTGCAGCACAAAGTGAAGCTGCAGCAGAAAGTGAAGCTGCAGCAGAAAGTAAAGCTGCAGCAGAAAGTGAAGCAGCAGCAGAAAGTGAAGCGACAGCAAGACATACTTCAGGTGCTTTTCTTATTTTACAGCAGCAGGTTTTCAGATGAATGCATCATGATTAACGCTCTACTGGCCTCCATGAAGATGTTGACATTAATCCAGTCATTCTTTCCTGTTTGTGTAGTTTGTCTTCCATTCTTCTGCAGACGTTGTCCTCGTGGCTGGACGAAGTATGGTGGCCGCTGTTACCAGTTCCAGGACCAGGAGCTGGCTTGGGCCGATGCTGAGGTACAGTTGATGTAGATTTTCAGTTTAAAAGCTTAACCTCCTGATTTCAAAGGAAGGTTCCAGCAGAGCTCTCTACCTCAGCTGGGACTATCCAGGCTTCAGAGATGATTATTGGACACCTGGATCAGCTGTTGATTCTCACACTGCAGTGATGCTGATGTGATGATGTCGTGTCTTATTTCCTCTCAGATGTTCTGTAATAGATACGATGGACATCTGACCTCCATCCAAGGTCCAGATCAGTACAAGTTCATCAGGGACCTGATCTTCAGAGGAGCAGGATATAACAAACAGTCTTGGGTTGGAGGCACCAATGCAGTCAGGGTGAGTTTAGTCACGTTAGTTCTGTTGATCACCAGGTACTGATGGTGAAGAACTTGCTGCTGCTTCTTGTAACATCTGCGTTGATACTGAGCATGACTGAGTGAACGACTACTCCACAAACGTTTGTCTGTTCTATCCACGTAAAAACAAAATAAACTTGACTCTGACTCACTTCTTCTGTCAGGAGGATCTGTGGATGTGGACCGATGGAACACAGTTCACCTTTGACTCCTGGGGTCCAGGTGAACCCAACAACCAAGGTGGAGACGAGCACTGCATGGACATCAACCTGGGCGGTACGAGATTACTGCTGGTTAGACCGCTGCCGTGTTAGCTAGGATTAGTTTAGATCAGAGCTGAAAACAGGAAGTGAGCTGATGAAGTCACATGATCCCACGTTGGTAACAGTTAGTTTGGTTATTTCTACATTTATCAAGAAGAAAAGCTCAGATTTCTGACTTTATTCTCTTTTTTCTCTTTAAGGTCGAGACTATGTCAACGATGAGGTCTGCACCCAACAGAACTCCTTTGTCTGTATTAAAGACTTATAAGAGTGTCCCACTCTGCTGAAATGATGATGTCACTTCCTGTAGGATGTCAAGCCTCGATGACATCACTTCTGGGAGACAAACTAAATAATTTGATGTCGTATCATTGAAACTATTCACTCAAATAAAATCATGTTTTAAATGAAATAAAAGCATCACCTGTTTTTATTTGATGAATTACTCGATGTTTCAAAGTGATTCTGAAACCAAACCACTCAGTCTCATGACGTCATCGATCTGAGAGACGTCTGCCTGGATTCTGGTGCTTCTGTCAGATCAGCGTACCTCTAGTCCCTCCAGTAAGAATGTGAATGGTGTCCTCATACAGCAACGAGCTACACAGGCTAACGGTAGCTCTCCTCCTGGTCACAACCGTTAAATTTGGAGGACTGTGGCTTACTCCCATAAATCACTTACTCCGAACACGTGTATCACCATCCTCCCAGCTGACAGAAGCAGAACAACAGTGATAATGGACATAAGAGAACATGATAATACAAACAGCATGCTGACTGATGCGAACACCCACACAAAACTAAACAATAGACCCCATATAGGACTTGAAGAGGTGGAACCTTTCAAAGAAAATGGAAAAATCATAGTAGAATCATACAAGCACCTCATTCCCACAGCCGGTATCATCCCTGTATCTGTGGAGTACCCACAATCCAAACACCTGGAACCCCTCTGGGCCCATTGTGGGGTTCTGACTCTGTCAAAAGTCCTGAATGACATCATAAAATCACTCCGTGGCCTTCAAGATTATCATTGCCAGAACTCAGAGCAACTTGGACAAACCCTCAGTGACGTCTCTGTGAAGGAGGATGAAAACTGCTTCAAAACGGACAAATCACTCAAAAAACACACACCACACCTGTCAGAACAGGATATCCTTGAACTCTGATCCTTCACATCGAGATCCACCTGTTTTACCTACAAACAACAGTCAGGCTTCGCCGTGGGAGACCCATGTGATGGAAATTATTATTGTCATAGTAGCTACTTGTTTTTAGTGCAGGCTCCTTGTGTTCTCATCCAAGGTTTGTTTATTCAGCTGCACGCATCCTGCTGGTCAGGTAACCATGGTAATCAGGTAACCATGACTCCTCACTAGGGAAGTGAGTTATGTCTGGGAAGGAGGAGGAGGATGAGCAGAGGCTGAACATGTTTATGTTAACAGGAAGATTTAAAAAATCACAATTTTAACAGGTTAGTAATAAATGTATTCAGTTACATTTATGTTAATAACCGAACCCTAACCCTAGTCCTAACCCTAGCCCTAGTCCTAAACCTAACCCTAACCCTAGTCCTAACCCTAGCCCTAACCCTAGTCCTAACCCTAAACCTAACCCTAGTCCTAAACCTAACCCTAACCCTTGTCCTAACCCTAGCCCTAACCCTAGTCCCTAACCCTAGCCCTAACCCTAGCCCTAACCCTAGTCCTAACCCTAACCCTAGTTATCACATCAAAAAAAGAGAAACAAAAATCAGGTGACAGGCAGACACGCTTTTATTTGTTTCATTATTTTTCATGATACATTAAATGAAATCTCATTTGTCAGTTTGTCTCCCAGAAGTGATGTCATCGAGGCGGGACATCATCATGGTGGACACGGACAGTGTTACAGGTCTTTAGCGCAGACGAAAGCCATCTTTTTTGAGCATTTGTCATCATTCACATAATCTCTTCCTGTAGAGAGAAAAACATTCACGATGAATAAAATCTAAAAACCAGAATGGTCCTTCAGTTTCTGGGATATAATGTGTATCTTGTTAGAGTCGCCACGATCTAACAAGACACACATTAAATCACCTAAAGAGAAGT
This sequence comes from Aphyosemion australe, assembly GCA_006937985.1. Taxonomy (NCBI): domain Eukaryota; kingdom Metazoa; phylum Chordata; class Actinopteri; order Cyprinodontiformes; family Nothobranchiidae; genus Aphyosemion; species Aphyosemion australe. The sequence goes on along the minus strand of SSNS01000028.1, from coordinate 2,037,891 downwards.
TGTTGGTAGTTCAGACTGAAACCATCTGGGGGGCATCATTTCTGTACCGTTCAGGTTCATGTCCATGCACTGCTCGTTTCCTCCACTGTTGTTCGGCTCTCCTGGAGCCCAGCCAGTGAAGTCAAACTGTGAGCCATCGCTCCAGAACCACATTTGGTTCTGTGAATGAAAGATTTCAGAGTGCGGTTAACCTCTTTCTGTAGAAAAGGTTCTGCTGAGAGCTCCTGAGCTGCGCTCACATATCATATCTTAATGATTTCTTTTCTCCTGTGGATTTTCACATCACACGTGATCTCCATCACACGGTTGTGAGCAGTTTACGACCCACGTGAGATCTAATTCCAGCCTCCTGTGGTGCAGAATTTTGCTATCGGTCACAAAGTTCAACAGGGCGTGAACATTTAGGACAAACACCAGATATCCTGGTTGGATTGGTCACACGAGGATAAAAGATGACTCACTCTAACATGCTCAGTGCCAGTGGAGAACAAGTCTCTATCCAGTAGCAACATTCAAGAATGTCTGATAATTAACAGAATGATTTAATACTAGGTAAGAAACGTTTCATTGAGTCAAAACTCCCACCTGGACTGCGTCATAGCCTCCAACCCAGCACTGTGTGTTTGCTCCTGATGTTGTGTAGATCAGATTCCTGATGAAGCTGTACTCATCTGTGGTCTGCAACGAGGCCAGGTTCCCATCCATCGAATTACAATATTTCTGAGAGGGAAGATGGGACCAAAACAACAGTATTACATTAAATAACTGGTTTCAATATAAGAGCCAGTATAATACGTGTGTTTTAAATGTTTTGGGTAAACCCACGGCCAATGCAACTTCTACTGTTGGGGTCGATATCGATCTAAAACTTTAAATATACAATTGTTTATGATATTCTTGAATATATATCTAGTGAGTTTCTGGGTCAACTTCAGCTACCTCCGCACTGGCCCAGTCCATCTGGACGTTCATGAACGCGTAGCAGCGACCTCCGTACCACGTCCATCCAGAAGGGCAGGACTTACAGATCACACCTGGAAAAGGATGGAGGTTATGGAGTCACAGGCTGCAGAACCACTCCGGAAAAAGGACAGGTATAAACTTTTATTTATTTTGGTTTACTTCCATGGTTCCAATCAATGAAATATGAAATGCTCTTGAATTTGGACTTTATTAGTAAAAAATATCAAACATCATTAGTTTTCAGGTGTTTTCTGTCTGATTTGTTTGTATTAATGAAACAAAAACTTTAGTCGTCGAATAATCTAGTAAGAAATAATCAACCAGCAACAATCCCAGCTGACGTCTCCAAACCTCGACTTGAATTTAATCTCATGTGAAACTCTGTGTGTGTTTTAGAGTCAACATTAATTAAGAAAAGTTTAAAAAATCAAAGATGTGATTTAACAAGAGAAGTACAAACCTTCTATCATGGAATACATGCCCTGTTGATGTAAAAGATAAAGAAAGGTCAGAAAAATGATGCTCAGTTAAAACCTGGTAGAGGGGTGGAGATGGAAACTATCTGACCAACAAATATGCTCAATCTGATCCACAAGCATGGCCTCTGATAAACAGTGCAAAGTCCCAAATGTGTTTTACATATTTCTTTAGACAAGTTTTCCTGTTTCTTTCTGCTGAAGACAAATTAAAAAGTACCTAAATCTGTTTTAAGGTCTAATTTAGAAGGATGACGAGTTTAGACAAACTCACGTTAGCGTCGACGGCCACCACACAGATGAACCAGCCCAACAGATAACGCCATCCCATCTGTGGTTAAATTAGAACAACAAAACCCTCCAGTGTCCATCTTCTTCATGTATTACAGATGTGAGACGTGGATCACTACCAAGCACAGCAGAAACATCGATTTACCTTGGTGATGTGAAGAAGAACAAGGAGAAGTCAGGTAGGGTTGTTGTGAGGATGAATCTCAGCTGGATGAAGCATTCCGTCTTGAAGGAATCTCTGAGTATTTATACCTTTGTTGTTGGTGGGCGGGGCAATCCCCCTGACAGCTGACCAGATAAACAATAACAGTAGTGTGTTTTTAGATCTTGATGTTCTTTTGCTTCCTCCTCAGAATCTTAGTCAACGTTTGCTGATTTGTTTATTTTTCATGCAACCTTTTGTTTTTCTTCTGAAGGACGTTCCCTCCAGGACTGGACCGCACCACGATGTTCTCAACCACTCAGAACAAAAACAGCCAGCAGCTGTACCTCTGGAGGTACACAGGTGTGTCACTGGGGCGGTACCGGCTCTGCGCCTGTTGGAGATCAGATGGTACGTCTGGGCGGCCACGGCCACTCAGGCTCTGATTATTCCTCTAGAAATGTCTAATAAAATAAATAAATAAATATATTCACTACGCATTTGTCCAAGTGAGCTCAATATTTGTCCTTACTTTCCCTTTTATTGTGCTGCGTTCTTAGAGATCATTCCTTTTTCTCCAACACAGTTTCATCTGCAGACATCTGAGTAATAAAACATGTGGGATTAGATGCTAACGCTTGTTTGGAGCAGAAACCAGCAGAAGGGTTAATTGTTGCTTATCGCAAAGCCAAAGGAGGTCATGATGATTAAGCGTGGACACAAAGACGTGACTCTGAGAGGGTTCTGGAACCATGCTGATTTAACTGTTTCCTGTTATCAGAACAACGTGAGGCTGATGCACGAGCGTGTTCAGATTAAGATTACAGCCATCGTTGATTTTCAGTTAATCTCTCCTGTCAGCTGTCCGTTGGTCCTTTAAGATTTAAAAAATATTATTGAATAAGTTCACGTATAGAAATATGTCAGCAAACTCATGAATTCTTGTCATTAAAAACAGAAGAAGGGATCAAATTGAACTTGGATTATATGTTTAATGTAGAAAACAATCAGAACAGAATAAACTCAAACTCAGACAGAATAAAGGGTTATGTGATGCAGAAAACATCCGTGTCTCCTATGTCCTGAGTAGCGTAGACACGTTGTTCTGTTCAGGTCAGAACCTCCAGAGGTCCCCTCAGCTGGTAAACAACAATCATCAGAGTTGGAGAACAGAAAGACCAGTGAGTCTGAGTTTACTGATGCTGCAGGTGGTGGTTCTGGTCCCAATGCTCCTTTATGTGTTTCCAGGCCTGCCGAGAGGTCAGTCCGCTGGCTCAAACCCATTTGACCCAGAAATGGAACCTGGAAGGAAAAGCTCATGCCAGACAAGCAACGAGCGGCCCCGTCCTGTTCATGTGGAGAAATGGAACGTTGCCTCATTCCATTAGAGATCTTTTTGTTCCAGATGTTCCCAGCAGAACACCTGGATCTCAGACTACAGGTTTGGTTCCTAGAGGAGCTTTAGTTCTCAGGCTCCTCTCTGCTGGAACCTGCTTCCAGAGGCCTTGTTAGCTTGGGTTATCCTGGCTCATCCCTTTAGTTATGCTGTGTGATGACCAAAAAGGCCGCACTTGTGACAGAACACAGGCTTGTTCCAGCAGGACCTATCCATCAGGCTGATACACCTTCATCTCCTCACGCTTAGACTACTGCAACTGGCTTTTCTCTTGTCTGAGCAGGACCTCCCTGAAGCGTCTACAGGTGGTCCAGAATGCCTGTGCTAGGCTGCTGACCAAGTCCTCCAAACACACCAACGTCACCCCGCTCCTCTTCCAGCTTGACTGGCTGCTGGTTAACTTCAGGGTTCATTTCCAGATCCTGGTTCTGGTTTTTAGGGCCTTACATGGACAAGCACCATCATACATTGGTGATCTTCTCAGTCCCTACACCCCCAGCAGGTCCCTGAGGTCCAGTGATCAAAGCCTACTGGTTGTGCAGCACCAGGCTAAAGACCAGAGGTGACAGATCATTTGCTGCTGTGGCCCCCAGACTCTGGAGCTCTCTCCCCCTGAGCCTGAGATCAGTGGACTCAGTGGTCTCCTTTAGAAACTCACCTGTTCAGGTGGCTTTGGGGGGACCTCCTGCTGGTTCTTCACCTTCTCTTCATGATGCTCTTACCGATTCTGTCTTTCTCAGATCCCATGAATGTCTTTTCTTATTCATTCCTGTCTTCCTTCATTTATTTTTATTTAACTAGATGAGTCGGATGAGAACTATTCTCACATTTTTTATCAAAATTTTTACTTTTATCTCAATTTTTACTTTATCTTTTATCACAATATACCTTTGTTTAATCTTTTTTTGTTGTTCTTGAGAAGAACCTCGTGACTTTTATCTTGAGAGGTGCTTTATAAAAAATAGTTTCTTCTACTATTTGTTTGATATGATGAACAATGTTTTTAATCTTAAGTCTTTTGGGTTAAATTAAAGGTTCCTCTTAGATCTGGAAGCCATCCCAGGGCAATATGGAGCTTCTTTCAATAATCTTCCTCTTTGCCTCCATCTGAACATTTCTTTATGGTTTTATATTATTTCTTACTTTTTCCATCGGCTGTGATCGCTCTGTGGCTCCACAGCTCTCTCTCTGCCACTCTAGGACAATAAAGAAAACTTCTGTGCCTGCATCACGCCACAGAGCTTTGATTTCTGTCTCGGTTGTCATGGTTACCTGAGAAAAGCCTATCAGCAGGTTTTTGTATATGCAGAATATCCATAACGTAGTTTGCAGTTATGGCAGAAAGTGGGTGTGTAGAGGCGGGATGTGATCCAGAAACACCTGAGCTCATTAGGACAGGTGTGACTTATAGAGCAGGAACTGCTGGTTATCCACAAGTAGGTCAGAAAATGGGTTTGCAGACGTAGATGTTTTTTCTTAGGGTTTTAGAAAGGATTTTACATAAAGGTTTATAGGTGAGGCCCCAGGAGAGCAAAACTGGACTGCACCACCTGCAGGGGGGAATCTTGTGTTTTTTAGTTAAACCAGAACCTGTTGTTTGACGAGTTTGTTGTATTTCATGTTGATTTCCTCTTTAGTGTTTAGTTTAGCAGCAGTGGTGTCTATTAGCTAGTGTTCTATTGTGTTCATTTACTCCTGTTGGGTCACTTATGTTTGTTCACCTGAGTTCACTCGTGTTACTTTGACCTCTTCTATGAGCTCAGCATTTAATCTTTGTTAATATAAGTTTGGGCTGGAATATAAAACGTTCTAATGTGACTCCTGCCTTTACACCAGGTCACTCACACGCTGCTATAGGCTCAGACTGCAGGAGGACATACTGGCTCACCCCTTTAGTTATGCAGCTATAGGCTCAGACTGCAGGAGGACATACTGGCTCACCCCTTTAGTTATGCAGCTATAGGCTCAGACTGCAGGAGGACATACTGGCTCACCCCTTTAGTTATGCTACTATAGACAGACAGTTAACCAAGGAAACTTCATTTGAAGTCGTACTCAATGAAACTTTCATCAATAATCCCAAATAATGACAGAAGCAGGTAACAGAAGGTCGTGCTTTTACAAGTGAATTTTATTTCCACATTATGACATCATGTTTGTCTCATAGAAGCGTGGACATCCTGCTAGAGGAGACGTCCTCCTCTGTTGGGACATCGAAGGACACAGTTAGGCCTTCATGGAACAGACGAAAGCATTCTGCTGGCTGCAGACTTCATCGTTGACAAAATCCATTCCTGTGAAAATAAAACGAGCCAACATTAATAAAATCTGTTGCCTTGAAATGTTTCTACGATGCTTGAAACGGACTCCTGTGGTTCCTTGAAGATGTTTCACGTCCCATCTGAGCAGCGTTGTCAGTTCTACGTGGAACAAGCTGAAGGTTCGAGGTCCGTTAGAACTGGCAACGCTCCTCGGATGAGACGTGAACTCAAGAAGTCCAGCTGCCTTCATTCACACCTACCAGGGTTACCGCCTTGGATTATTTCCTACAAAACTGTCGGGGATAAATGTAACCAAGTCTGATTCCGTTGTTGTTTATGCTGAAAACATCTGTAAAGGAGGCGTTAGACGCTGTTTACCGTCCACATTGATGTCCATGCACTTCTGGTTTCCACCCAAGTTGTTTGGTTCACCTTGGCCCCAGTTAGTGTAGTCAAAGTTGGATCCATCGCTCCAAAACCACACACCCTCCTGAGAAAAGTCATTGTTCAAAGTGAATAAACTTCTTTCTTTATTTGCTGCTATGATTCAAAACGTTTCAGAGGTACTAAAACCTGTTTGTTTCCACTAAACTCTCACCTCAACGGCATCCGTGCCTCCAACCCAGCACTGTACGTTTGAGTTTTCTGCCTTGTAGATCAGCTGCCTGATGAACTTGTAGTCATCTTTGCTGTGGTATGACGCCAGATTTCCACCGAACAGGTTGCAATATTTCTAAAGGGAGAGGACACCAAAACATTATTACACCATCATCGCTCCAGCATCTGCAGGCATGTCTAAAAATATTAGAATATTGTGGAAAAGTTTGGTTTTTGTCGCTCATCTACTGGTGTCTTAGAAAGATCTTTTCTGTGGTGTCATTCGTTAGCGATGTGATTTTAACATAGATGACGTTAGTATTGATTACATCATCAGCAGCAGGGTTTAGAGGGTAATAAACCGTCACAGCAGGGTTCCTACCTCAGCATCAGCCCAGCCTTTAGGGCTGTCCAGAAAGATGTAACAGCGACCTCCATACCACGTCCATCCAGGAGGGCAGGCGTTACACTTTAGTTCTGCAAAACATCCCTAACCTTAGCAGGACTTTGACACTGCACACCTCAATCACCCATCCATCTGTTATCGTATCTGGGATGAACAGGGTGGTGACAAAAACAACGATGCATCTATAAAAATGTGGCTAAAAGGATTTTGGAGAACAGAAAATCCACCTCTACCATTAATGCCATAAAACAAGTGAAACACGTCATTTATTTCTAAGTTTGTGTCTCTGAGCAGTGAAAAAACAACAACATCAAACTCTTTTTAACATTTTGCCTGTTTATCTGCTGCTGGGTCACATGTGGCTCTTAAGGAATCAAAACAAGATTCGTTGGCCTGTTTTATTTGATTAAGAAGCACCGACCTGACATTGAGGGAAACTTTGCCTGTGGATGAGAAAAGTAGAACAAAACAAAAAGAAGTGAGAAATAAAGGTCGAACAGGAGGATTTGGCAGCTCAACAGAGTCATGAAGTAAATAACCAACGTACGCCTGCTCCAGCGGCCAATCCGCAGACGACCCACACGAAGAGAAGACCGAAGGCCATCTGTGGTGAAGATGGAGGAAAAAAACATTTTTACTCTTCAGAACAAACACGTTAACCAAGTCAAGTGTTTTTGTTTCATGTATAAATGATTAAAAACTGAATTGTTATGAATAATAAACCAAGACCAGAGTTGTGTCTGTTTTCGTCAGGACGAACCAGGAGTCAGATGTTACCTTGTCAGGATAAATCCCAGTAGTCGTAGCAATCGCTGGACCAAGCGTTCCTTCAAGTGGAAACGGAGAGTTTATATATCTTTGCTACACCTGGTGGGCGTGGCATTGTCTGATGACATCACCAAGGACGTATCAAACTCCCTCCTACTTTGTGACGTGATTCTGAGGTTTAGATGTGATTAGTCAGCTGATTATCTTTGTTGAGTGAAGCGATCGTTATGTTCTTTCGTCTTTGTTAAATCTGAACGAACTCCTGATGAGCTCAGACGTTTTCTGGACCGTTTTGTTTTGGTTAGGGACACAACTTGTATAGATGCATTATTTACTTTAGTGTTATTGTTGTTTGTTTATTAAGCCCGTTATAAACCAAGTCACCAACGGCAGCAACAGAATTATGTTTCTGCAGGTGCAGCAGGGAAGAGCGTGCTGTGAGGTCAAGGGTCAAGTTCATTTCCTGTTGGCTGGTGGTCTTTTGTTTACCTTCTAACTTTCCATACAGTAATTTTTGATTTAAATATAACCACAACCACATGTTAAATAACTGAAAATGAAAGTCTAACATTTTCTTGGAGATACAATGATAACACCCCCCCACCCCCACCCCCACCCCCCTTGTGCCACTGAGGTGAAATTATTATTATTTTGGCAATAAACCTATTAAAAAAACTTAAAAATAAGTTAAACTGATGTTGTTTGCGCAATAACATACCGCCCATAATGACACCGTAGGAGAGTAACTGTACGTTTACACTAACCACAACAAGATGCTGCACACAATCATTAAATAAAGAGATAAACAAGTAAACAATCCAAC
>SSNS01000028.1:2022268-2024768 GCA_006937985.1 Aphyosemion australe | reverse complement strand
CTCCCCGAAACAGGAAGTGGCTGTTTTCTGTCCTAATAGTCGCTGACATCATCATCTATTAGGATACTTGACCACATTGACTTGGCTTTTAACAATGGTTGAGTTGTATATCTGTTCTTTTTATCTGGTTTATTGTAGTAGTTATTGTTCTTGTTTTATTCTCAACTGTTTTTTATTGTTTACTCCTGTACTTTTGCTTGTGGTTTTATCATATACTTTGTTTTTAACGCCATCATTTTTTAATATGTTTTATTTGAGCATGTTTTATTTCATGGCATTGTTCTGTTCAGCACTTTGGGTTGCGTGAGCAACAGTAAAGGTGCTATACAAATAAAGTTGACCTTGACCACATGGTCCAAACTACTCACTGCTGCTGTCTGTGTGATGAGGTTTTAGTCGGGAGGATCATTGTTGGAGTAAGAAATACCCTGATTATGTTTAGAACTACAAATTTACTTTATTTTGTAGTTTCTTCATGTTTTTAACATCGTTTCTTTATCTGGGCTGAGCGACCAGGCGGTACCAGTGCAGGTGGTTGATGCCTCCTACCCTGACTGCAGCTGGGAGAAGAACAGCTGTTTGAGGACCGGGTCGCCTCTGTGTGCTTTGGGATGGGGGAGGGGCCTAATGCAGCAGCTGCTGCTCATTGAGAGATACATGTTTTCACACCAGAGTCTCCCATAACTGGTATTAAATGATCTGGACCAGAACCAGTACCAGTGGTTGGGGACCCTTGTGCTAACAAATAGTTAACCAGACCATCAAAGGCTTAAAATGCTGGTTTCCAGGTATCCGACTGTAAAAACGCCGTCTCTAGTGGTTCCAATCAGCCTCAGGGGAAAACATCTTCTAATCCAGACTGTTTAATGACCATGAAGGCATTTCAGACTGATTAAAAATGTGATCTAGTCGTTCAGTCAGACATTACAGATAGCTCACAATACCACGTACCTCCGAAGTTGATCTCCATGCAGCTTTCCACTCCACCAAAGTTGTTTGGTTCGTTTTTGCCCCAGAAGTTGAAGACAAAGTTGGAACCATCGCTCCACATCCACGCACCGTTCTGAGACAAAAGGTTGTTAAGAGTTTACGGACTTCCTCTTTACTGAACGTTTCTAGGACCAGCAGTTTACAACAAAAGAGACTGAATTACTGTAAGTTCGATTGTGAAATCTGTGGTTTCTCACCTTGGCTGCATCATTGCCTCCGACCCAGGTCCTCGTGTTTGACCCTGATCTTTTGAAGATCAGATCCCTGATGAAGGCATACTCGTCTGAGCTTTGGAGGGATGCCAGATTTCCGCCCAGTGAGTTGCAGAATTTCTGAGGGACGAGAGAATAGATGCAGATAAACTAAACCGTCCACAGTTCATGAACTTTAAGGTGGTTTCTAAGCTCTGGTACCTCGGCGTCGGCCCAGTCCCTTTCATTTTTATCAAACAGGTAACAGTGACCTCCGTACCAGGTCCAACCAGCAGGGCAGGTCTCACAGAACGCAGCTGCAAAATCATAACCAACACATTAAAACGGCAGTAAGACAACGTCATCTATCAAACTGTAGAAGGTTGCTCTTCAGCTGATTTCTTTACTTGCATATTTTCCATTTTAAATTAAAGAAATGAAAAAAGTGGAATTCTTTCTTGAGACAGTTTATTTGGCTCAGATGTTATTTTACTCCAGACTAGTCCAGCCTCCTGTATTTTGTGTCATCTTTGTTCTTATCAATTCAAGAACAATAAATTGTTTCAAAATGCAAAATAGTGCAATGTTAGTTAATTTTTGTTTAATTGTTGTGTAAAACTGGTACAGGTGTATCCTTGTTCTGTAGTTTTATGACAAAAAAACATTCAAACACTTGGTTTTTCAGATATGATTATTTATTTCATTTTCTTGAGCCGTAAAGCACTTTGGAGTCCCTGATGTAAAGAAAGTGCAACACACATGTGCAGTATGATTATTCACGTTTTTATGTATCTGCATTTTTAACCTTTTCATAGGTAAGTATTTTTTCTACTTTAGTTGTCTACACCAGGCATGTTTTCAAGAAAGGGGCCAAAAACATCAAGTTAAGTCTTTGCAGGCCTCAAAAAATATTTTTATTAAAAAAAATGCAAAAGTTATTTGTGATTTTTCAAGGACTCACAAATCGGCATCAAATTTATAAAAGTGGAACATTCAATTTTAAAGGTTTTTATCTACATCAACCATCTGCTGGAGACATCAAATTACACCTAGGAGCCGCAAAAAATCACCCCGAGGGCCGTGAGAGGCCCCCGAGCCACACGTTGGACACGCCTGATCAGAACACCGATTCTCCTGATGAGACAAATAATGACTTCATTCATTCATTCATTCATTCATTCATACAGCTAATTTAAGTGTTTTTTTATATTTCACAGACTCGGTCCTGAAGTCTAAATACATTACAAACTTTTATATTTAGGATTTTTATCAAGATAAAACAGAAGCACCTACATGGCCGTGGTGAGCATCTGGCCTGT